>RXPK01001775.1:0-47919 GCA_004143645.1 Protaetia brevitarsis
GACTCTCTTTACAATCGGAATGAGCTTTTATAATCTAAAAAAAGCTTTAAGAATCATGTTCAATTGGATAATAGGATTCTTTTAGAGAAATTTTATAAGTAATGCGCTGTTAACTTTTTATGATATATACATATTAGACTTTAGGTTTTTATTCAAAATAAAGGATAGTTTGAAGTGTAAATATCCATGAGTAATACCGAAATGACAATTACTGTATCCCAGCAGTTTACAGAAAAGAAAATTAGGGTGCAAATTATATATATTGTCGTGGAATGAGTATTTGATATTATTTATGTAAGTGTAGTAAGTTATTATTTACTTATATATATTTTAAAAATAATTTGATATAACAAAAAAAGGACATAAAATGTAACAGCAGTAAAACCAGACCATCACCTGCACATAAAGTGTGATGAGGAAATTCTGCATTGGCAATCCTTCAACATTTTCCATCAGAAGTTTCCTTCAGGAATAAAGATAATCGGCGGTGAAATATCTACACATCGAAATCAAATATTAGAACTGAATAGTACAAATTTTATAAAGATTTACGGAATCAAATTGATCCTAATTCAACTTAAATAAACATTTTTACAGTGTAACTTATTTATTTAAACTTAATCTATGAGTTTTTATACGATTGCATTCCGATTGGATTGTCAGCAGAAGACATGGAAATTGTTGAATTCGGTTTCGCAAAATGTCATGTTTATTAATTTGTCACTTATAACACTAATTATTTTTTACTTGTAATTTACATAGTAAATTGTTGCAATTTTAAATGTTTTTTTCATATCTAGAAGCCTATTTTTGTATTAAATGTAGGTGATTCCAAATTGCAATGATTGTTTATTCAATTTTGTAAACATTTGACATCATTTGTTATGGCATTCTCATGTATTAAACATATTTTCCTCATTCTGTGAAATTAACGACTCTCTGAGAGGGGTCCCCTGTGAAAACATCGCTATAGAAATTTGTGAGAATTTTTTAATTTGAAAGATTCACTCCAACTCCACAAAATGATTTTTAATTGTGAACAGTTATCAATTTATTTTTATTCATTTTAACGTTAATCTTTGGGTAATTTTCATCAATGACGATTTGCCTGAGATAGATTCCTTTCTAGCATCTCGTGTTTAGCATTACGATGTAGCAGCGCCCCATCAGTGCAATGAGGGAAAGCATTCGTGAAGTTTTTTCAATCAATCTATAGAATCGTCAAATCAGCCGCTTCGTTACTTTTCCATTTTATCTATTTTAAAGATAAGTAATCTCAAAACGTCTTTTATTTATCTATCGTCGTATTTTTAGTTCATTAAGGACTCACTGAACGATACGGCTCCGGAGAGAGCCACGACCATCATAATAATAACAATAATAAAAGATACAGGACCAGTATAGAGCGATGTTGGCTACCGATGCTTCCTGCTGCAGGAACTAGCGCGAAACAACAGCACCAACACGACCAGGGGCCTTATCTCCCAGTTATCTCATAAAGCGATGCCCCATAGCGGGCGGACTACACACTGAACACCCATATCCGGTATTACTCGCGATGAAGTGGCAGCCAATGATGAACGGACGTGCGTGGCATTCAATTAATAAGTCCGGGGCTCCGGAGTTAATCCCGGACGAGTGTCCCGGGGGAGTCGCCGGTATGTCATTATTATGTAGATCACACGTTGATCCGTTTGTTTGAAGGGTCAAATCAATATGAAGTCTGGTCGTGCATTATTCCTCGCTTTATATTATCTCGCCTCGCCGTGTATCTCTCTGTCTGGCCTGTACGTGCCCGCGTCTGCTCGTATAACCTGCAGGGTGTGGGGGGAGAGGAAAGTGCGGATTTCCCGGTTTTCGGTTTTAATGCAGGGAGCGCGCGAAAATGCACCGGATTGCGTACAGCGATCGCTGTCATGAATAACGCATTAAGATTCTAATAATACGATGAGCGTTGATTTGGTCTGACGGCATTCGCGGGCTTCTGTTGATTGAAATTTACCGTTTCGAATGGTGATTGCATTCGGGTCGCGGTTTTGTTGCATAATTATCTTTTCGTCTACGGTGAAATACATTCGGTTTAATAATTTTACGGACATCGACGCGATTTGGTGAACACTAAAAGTTTTTAACAAATTAATGTATTTCTGCTTTTAACTGTAATAATTAGGAGTAATTTTTCCCAAGAACAATTTTTCTCCTCACGCAGGATCCGAACCTACATCCCCCCATTTGCCGGACGGGCGCTTACCAATTAATCTAGTAGAGGACGAGATTCGAGCGTTTTAACCGAACATATGTCTGTTGTCTGACAAAATGATTGCTTTGCATTTTGCCGTCCTGCCGGCCTTTTCAAGATCAAATCTCGTCATCTACTAGCTTAATTGGTAAAGCGTCCGTCCGGCAAACGGGGGGATGTAAGTTCAAATCCTGCATGTGGAGAAATTTTTTTCTTGGGAAAAATTACTCTCAATTATTACAGTTAAAAGCAGAAATACATTAATTTGTTATTTTCTTACTGTAAAAAACTTGCAATCTTTGAGTAAAACTTTTGTTGACAACTTTTGGAAAATTGAAGTAGAGTGGCAGTACTGAGAAGATGTAATGGAACTCTTTAGATTGGCCTCGCGTTAGCCGTAAGCCATATTGAAAAGTTTTTAAATTCGCCTCTCGTTCGGAATCAAAATGTATCGGAACGTTTAAAAATCTCATTGTTGTTTTCAAAGGTATGTGCCTATAATCTTTTGGGTGCCACGATATTTCCAACAATCTCCGTGATTTACGCGACAGTGTTTGGGAATACCGCAATAAATAGAATATAATAACTAATAAATTCCTGCCTAACAAAATACGAGCAAAAAATCAACGCAATAAAGAAGGTTTTTACTTACTTTACAAAAATGCTTATCTGTTTCTTTACTACTTCCCGAGGATCTACAGATACCGGAGATAGATATACAGGGTGAGTTTTTTTATCTTAAAACAACGGAATATCTCTAAAACACTGCATTAAATCAAAAAAAAATCTTAATAAGATTTGTTATAATGAATGGTGCCTAACTCGATCCCCCACCACACCCCCCCAGAGTGGGAGGGGGAACAACTTTGAAATCTTAAATGGGAACCCCATTTTGTACTGCAGATTTCAAACTTTTTTGAAAAAAAAAAAAAAATGATGTGTATAATAAATAGTGCCAAAAAATAACCTCAATTATCTCATTGATTTGTTGAATTTGTCGAAGTAAGCTGCCGTGGGTCTATTAGTGTATGCAACTTTGCCCAAGTATTCTTCATGATTTTTCTGCTGTATATCCATACGTCTGTTTTCTTTGGCCAATTGGTTGTCCTTTTCCTTGTTTTTCCTTTCCAATTCTTTATCCATTAATAAGATACATCGCTGTATGCCGTTATGATAATCTTGCCACTCTCTTTCAAACTGCTTCTCCATTTCATTCTTTGTCTTAGTTTCTTCAATTTGCACCAGTTGCATCTTTCTAATTTCGTTCTTCTGTTCGTGAGTCATGCCTTCATATAAGTAGCCAATTTTTCAGTTATTGCCTAAATTAGATTGAGCCACCTCTGGATTTCCTGTCATCATATCACTCGTCAAAATATTATACATTTCAGCGGCGCTATCTTCTATTTCTTTTCGTTCTTGAAATTTCTTCTGTAATTCTCTTTCGTCTGCCAAAGCTTTATTATATCTGCAACATGCTAACTCTAATCTCTTGCGGTATTCTTTTTCCATGGTATCAAGTTAAATTGCCCTGCAATCTCTGGCTATGATAACAGCTTTATATGCCTCTTCAGCTGATTTCCTTTCCTTTTCGGCAGCTTCCCTTTCCATCATTTGCTGATCTAACCAGGATTTTAGCTGATCTTTTTGTGTCTTGTCTTTCTTCGCTTGATAGATCTTCTCCTTTGAATGTTTGAGTAAGTATACGTTTTCCTACTTTTGGAACATCCTGTATAGCCAAAAATATTTTTAGATTATGCAGCATTGAATTCTATAAAACATTTGTGTAAAACACTTTTGCCTAAAATCAAAAATAGAGCTGTAATCAGCGACCTAATCCTGGACGGGACACCTGTACAAGGGTGGAAAACCGTCTTATTCTGTATTTTATGGAAAAAAGTTGTTGCTTGCTTTAAAAGCAATAGAAATCATATTGAATGTACGGATCACCTTCTGTATGCATAAAAATATGCAAAACACGTGTTTGCTTACTTTCAAAAAAGTTCAAATTATTGTTGATATTTGGAGTGCCTTGAAATGCTGTTGATATTTAATTGCCAATTTCAGATTTAAATAATATTATTAACATTTACAATCACAAACTGATGCCAATATGCTAACATTACAACAACGAATTTATTTAACAAAGTGTTATGAAATGGTTGACATTTCAAAATTGAACAGCCAACAATAAATTTAAGCTTAAATTCCCCCACATTAGTTTAATTTAGTGAAAGATAGCATCGGCAAAGTTCGGGTAATTGCAATCACTAGGGTCTATTGTGGAGCGAATGTTAACTTAAAGTTCAGGCCCTTAAGGTAGCTTACTATCTTACTGAATAGGATTATTTTCAAGTCTTTTGGAGAAGGGTCAACCTAACCAATTGATTTTTTATATAGGCAGGGTACTGGCAGAAAATATACATATAATTCAGTGTCTCCTTCTTCTCTAAACAAAATCGGCATTCGATCTCATGGGAGAGCCCGACTCTGTGTAAATGTTCTCTGAATTTACAATGACCTGTAAAGACAGATACAATTAATTTGGTACTTTTACGGTCAAATTTAGTAGTTCTGTGTTCCCATGTTTACAACAATTGGCCAATGCACCAACAAACTGTTAGGCAGTGTAAGCGAAATAATTCTCAAAATGCGCACCTCTATGTCTATGTAAAGCGAATTTAGGCAAAGCTTTAATTATTGCTTTTTCTTGTGTTTCGTATCTCTAAAGTGACAATTATTTAGGAACCACATATGAACAAAGATTGTGATGTGACGAACGATATTGTAGTAAAACAATAATCAGAAAAAAAAGTGCGTTTAGAAATTGACACTGGAAATCATGTAAATAAGTCCACACTATTTTTTTTACCCCGTGATATTTGCTGAATTTAGGAAACCTACTGCACCAGATGCAAGTTTATAACCAAATTTGTGGAATTATAGTGCTATTTGTGATTTATTGGCTTTGCTCCAATTATCGAATTAAATATGTACTAGGGTTGGTTATTCGCATTTGCAAGTGTATTTATTCTATAACACTAGCGTCTGCAATGGCGGACTACTGACACGATATCGCATTTACGAAATTAAATTTTCTATGCCGATGTCACCGCTGAAAACAACCGATAGTGTATCGAGAAATCTATACGAGGATTACATGCGAATGTAATTGTGCTCGATTACATTTCGATATAGCTTTATCGATGTGTTCCATTCCGTTGTGTTCAGATACGTTGGAGTCGGTGGAATGTCAGATTGATTCACCTAACTAATATATCGTGTAAACCCTATGCCTTGTGTGTGCATCGGGAAGTCTATTTTCAGTCAGCTCAGGAACGATTTGTAGATATGTCGATATTACAGTTTGTTGCCTGAGTAATGTTCCATTATTTTAACTTTGTTCCTGTGTAGTATTGTTGTGCAGTGTTTATATACAATTTATTGTGGATATCTATTCAGTAATAAATAATAATGAGACGATAAAAGCGTCATAAATTTATTATTATTATTATTATTATTATTATTATTATTTGTCATGTAATCATGTATTGTTTCCAAGTGGGCAAAAGTGAGGAGTGCTTACTTTAAAATTCTCCTTTGTGGTACATGTCAACAGTTACTGTTAACGAATTCACTAACAAATGTATGCAGAAAAAGTTAAATGACAGATTTATGACAAGTTTTGATACAGTTGATCTGCTGCTATTCTGACAGCTGTTGAGTAAATCATTCATTTAAAATCGTAGAAAAGGCAACCTACAGCCTTTCCCAGCGATGTCGAAGGTGGTTGGTTTGATAAAAGGGTTTTTTTTGTAAAAAAGTTTTTATTGAGGTGGAATAAGTGATTGTGTACTTTAATGCATTGAAATAATGCAGTTTTTTGTAGTTTTGATAAGTGGGAGACTGGAGGAAGTAAACGGTTATGATCAACTCCTCTGGTGTTATGAGCATGCACGATTTCATATTTTCTAAACGAACTGTTATGGTCCATTTTTATAAATTTAGCACATTCAAAGGTAAATATCGCAGATAAAGTAAGTAACTTAAAGTTCTTAAAAAGCTCTTTGTACGTATCGCGAGAAACAACACCAAGTGTGGATCGAATACAGGCTTTCTGTAAAATGAAGATTTTCCTTGCTTCGAGGGAATTGTCCCAGAAAATGATGCCATATTTCTGTTGAGACAATACATTAGCATAATAGCAATGTAAAACTGTATGGTCACTGACGCGTTAGGAAATCACTCTCAGCACGTAAGGTGCACTGCAAACTTTACCGAATAGGTATGTACTCCACACGTAAGCGCCAGTATAGTTGAGAATCCAGTCCATACTTCATGAAAAGGGTACTATTAATGCAGATAAGGCAATGTTGATTGTTTTTGACACTGATTTATTAGGAAAAAACAAATTTTATTAGTTTAGTTTTTTAATCATTCATTATTTATCTCTAAATTATCTTCTATTGGCTTTACTCCTAAATTTATATCATTTATACAATCATACCTACACAACCGATCTTCCTATGTTCAATTTAATGGTTTTACATCTGCTCCATCAAGTTTCATCTGGGGTGTCAGGGCTCCAGCTTAGGACCCTTCTTTTTAATTTATATATATAATGACCTCTTGACAGATTGGATTGCAAAGTGTTGCATATGCAGATGACCTTAGATCTATAGTCGTATAACACTATAACTGTTGCTTATTTGCAGAGGAATTTAGACATCATTGAGACTGGTGTATACTAACAGCATATGCTTAAATATTAGCAAGTGTGCGATACTTTCCTTCACCAAAAGTATGAACCTTCATTTTCAGATCACGTGCTCACCAGTTGAGGTACTAGGGTTACGCAATTTAAAGATCTTGGTGTAATTTTCGATCAATACCTAACTTTCTCCCCTCACATCACTTCATGTGTTCGTCTGCTTCTGCCTCTCTAGGTTTCATTATACCTCTTGTAGAGATTTCTCTAACATTTTAACAATCCAAAGTGTTATTTTATGCATTTGTGCTGTCCAAGTTAGAGTATAGCTCTATTTTGGTATCCGCACTACCTTTACCAAACAGCTGCTCATCGAGCGAGTTCAGAAACGATTTCTAAATACTTATCGTTTAAACTTGATGGCATTTATCCCCCTGTGGGACAGATTACACCCTCTTGCTGCAGAGACATGACCTCCGTCCTCTTCTCAGAGAAGAGATGAGCCAGCGCCAAATTTCTTAAAATTAATAAATGCAGTGTTGATTCACCTTCGCTTCTAAGTCAAATATCTTTCCTTGTCCCTAACTATAATTCTAGATCATGCGCTACATTTCCCACTATTAGAGCTCGCACTAATATTCTTTACAAGGCCCCGCTAAGCCATATGTACAGAAACGCCAACTTATTATATAGTGACCCGTTCCATTCAAGTGTTTTTAATATTTCATACGCTATAATTTTGTTTCTTTCATTTTTTGATGTATTCATTTGTGATTTATTTATAGTTTGTTATGTAGTATTAGTTGGCTTTTTGTTTTTGTTTTGAGTTATTGGCCTTTTATTTTTGTAATATTTTTTTGTTATTTCAAATGTATTATTGCATGCACACTAATGTTATTTTATTTTTGTTATTTTGTCCGATTATTGGAATCTTGTTCTGTTGGACAATAAACGCTATTATTATTATTATTATTATTATTATTATTAAAAGTTTAGGCGTAAGTTGTGATAACTGAAGTACTCTCCCAATGTCAATCAATTCCGTATTATCACTCGAACCGATTACTGTTGTAGTATTATCCGCGAACATAATCAATTTCTTCTGGAAGATCGTCCACATACAATAAAAACAACAATGTGTCAAGTATTGAATTTTGGGGAATACCACACGATATTGGCAATCATTCCAACCGGTTCTCGTTGCCAGAATAATTATGATCTACAACACACTAATGCCTGTTCTAAAGGTACGAGTTATATGTATTAGATAAATGTCTAATAAAAGCTGTGATCGTTGAAAGGACGATTTTCCTAACCGCATACTACAGCGGCAGAATGATCCTCGCGATCGACCCCCGATATGGGGAACAAGCACTTAACGTGTTTACAACATCGACCGCATGTCTTATGCCTAGGTAAATGCAATTCATAATCAAAAGAATGGTTTTGTACGTGGTCGTGCAACTATTACGAACCTGGTTTCTATATCTCAGTCCAGCACTTCCCTGTCTGCTGCAGTCTTATCTCAACTGCAGACTCGTAGTTTCTGGTATACCACAAGGATCTAACTCGGGACCACTTTTATTTATCCTTTATATAAATGATTTGCTGTCCTCACTATCATGTTCTGCTCTTGCATAAAAAATTATTCTACCATCAAAACTTGGAATGATGTTACACACTTCCAGCATAATTTAGATTATATTATTGAATGGTGTTCACCCTCAAAACTGAAGATAAACAGTAAATGTTTTCATATGTCGTATACCCGTAAGGCTGATTGCAACAAAATTCAATTCGTTTATTTTAACAGTGGTGAAAACTTAAGCAATGTGGATACTATTAAAGATCTGGGAGTGTATTTTGATAAACGCTTCAAGTTTTCCTACAACATCACTCAGCTCTGTGCGTCGGCAGCCAAAACATTAGGATTTGTCATACGTGTTTGTAAATACTTCGATAACTTATTTGTTTTGAAATTACTTTATTTTACCTATGTTGTTAGTAAACTTGAATATACGTTTTAAGTTTGGTCTCCGCAGGATATTTATTAGCAATTATCTGTTGAAAAGTTACAACGTTGCTTTTTAAAATTTCTTTCATTCAAAACGGCTGGTATATATCCTGAACGTGGAGTTGATTACTGTTCTTTGCTGTTAGACCACAACTTTGTATCCCTGAGTCACCGGCGAGAAGTTCTTGGAGCCAAGTTTATTTGGAAATTAGTCAACGGTTGGATAGAATAGAATTAATAAATACCATTAGTATTAGTTTGTATTTAATTCTTCCTAGAATATTATGTTTATATACTTATGTATGTGTACACTTTTATTTTTGTCCTGTTATTGGAGAACCCGTTGGACAACAAAGTATATTATTATCATCATTACTACAACTATTATTATTAAAAGAAAGATAATTAGATTTTGTTAGTGCCTCTGTTAGGTTTATTTTTAAATGTATTTCTTCACAAGGTCTCTTTTGTCTTCCTGTATATAAACAAGATCAGTATCAATCTTCCAGAACAACACCCCTAAAATAATGAATCACAGTCAATAACTGCCATCAAGACGGACATTTAATCCAATCAATTTACGAGTCATTATTCATAATACTGACGGAAGGTACCCTAAAAATTCGGAGACCGCCATAACCTCGTGTAAATATCTCTACGCACACAAAGAGGTAAATAATCACGAACCGGGAAAACTAAGCAATGCGTTTATAGCAAAGAAACCATCATATGAATAAAATACCGATAACGTCACGCATCTATTGTGTATGTGTGCGTAAGAACGGATCTTAGGGCGGCCGGTATCGCGGTACGGTCCGAGCCTAGAACCATTAATTTCAATTGCGGGCGCCTCGGACCGGGTCCCTAACTGACTGACCGGCCTGTCCGCAGTACCGCCGCTGCATTAATACCAATTCCGTGTGACTGATGGGGCGCCGTTCATCATCGCCACCTCTGTCGAGGCTACGTGCGGATCGCGGATTTCCGGAAACCTCCCCTGGGATGCACCGGGACTCGCTAGACGCTATACCGGGCGAAAGTAAAAGGAGGCCGATAGATTTCGCACGAGGAACGCTTTATTTTTACGATCGACGAGAGGGCGATGTCGGTTTTCGGTGTCTACGTGGCTGGTTGTGTCGCATAAATTCAGACGCGATTTGATTTTTTCCGTGTTTGCCCATGATTTCCGCCGTTTTTGCCTTTTTTTTTAGTGTTCCTGGTGTTCCCTATTTTGTTGGTTTATTGAGGAAATGTATTTTAAATAAGCGGAGAAGTCTGGTGGCATGGAGGAAATTTTGATATATGCTTTGTTCTGGGGAATGTATCTTTATGAGGGAAGAAGTAGGAATTTGTGAGAGAGGAACGAAACAATTTCATACAAAAATTCTAGTGTAGATACACAGTTTGAGGAATATATCGAATTGATTGATTTGAAGATATGCTACATATGTGTATTCTTTCGTTAGTAAAAATTAGAATTTTTGTTTTTCTATTTAGACTGCAGCAAGTTAAAGATCCTTCTAACCAAAATTACAAATATTTTTTATTAACGCTTTTTTTATTTCGTACACCCACTAGAGGAAAAAGCAAATCTTGACACTTTTTGAATGGAATCTCGTGTATCCTGTTGCCGTTGGATCGTTTCATTGATGGATTTTATTTAAAGATTATTGTTTAATTAAATTAAGAATTAGGTCCTGTAACTCCATCTAGCAGCTTCAATTTCGTACTTCGTGCTGGTTCCAACGCATCTTTGGTCGTGATAGTCAAAAGTAATATCTCATTTTTCTTATTCATTTCCGAATTATTAGTAATTCATTGTCCGTTAAAATAGTTTTTTATTGTTCAATTTTCGTTCATTAAAACCTTTTCTTTTGCGTGAATTACTCCGCACTATTAGATTATCAGTGACTGATTTCATTAATGTTGCATTTCCCGTTTCCGCCTTCTCGCTAAGCAAGGCTTCACAGGCTTCTTAACATCGCACACGCTCTGTTAAGTGCTCTCCGTGAAAGTTTTATTAGTTACCACGTTTGTTGTGGGATATTGTCACATGAGGAACCTCCAGTATCGAGTGCATTTTCTGTTTTACCTGGGGCAGCCAGGAGAAATGTTCGTTGCATCGATATTTTCCTGAAAAGGGTTTTACAAGCAGTTAGCGTAAGCCGGCATTCATTTAGTTTAATAGCGTCATCTTTAGGTTACTGATAAGCTGACTTTTCTTTCGGCTGTTAACGTTTTTAGTTTTGGTAATCCAGTCCTGTCCTTCAGGACCTATTTTGTGTTGGTTTGAACTTAGTGGGAGAGAAGTACCTAATTTGGGAGACCGCTTATCGTCGAATTTAACTGCACCCACTTGCGTACAGGGGAGGAAATTTGGACCACGTCTACGACACCAGCATAACGCGCTAAATACCCTCTCGGACGCACACCGACACCCGCCAAAGTTACCAGCTAAGTTTTGCATATAGTTTTCTTGTACTGTATTAAAATTTGAGTTTACCTTTAAAATCCTATCACGTCGTAAAGACCGTCAAGCCGAAATTACTGGACTATATTAAGATTCGAATTTATATTTCTTAAATACCATCATAATAGTAGATTTACTCATTGCACCTTCATTATATATAATTTAGATTACTAGTTAAGTATAGAGGTTAAGAGCGAACACCAATTGTGATTGTAACAGATGTTAACTTATATGCTAAGATTTGTATTTCATTGTATTTTATTATTTTGTTTTCTTTGTAACAAATATACAGTGTCACCCAAAAAATTGTGTTTTAAATATATTATTTCGATCCGATGAGACCTTTTTTTGAGAGCGAACGAACCCCGTAACAATCCTTTATCTGGATTTGAGAGAAAAAAATGAACTTTCTTTTTTCTACAACTTATCCTAACTCCGTATCAAAATGTTTCAAAAATTTCGAAAACAAAAAAAAATTGTGGAAATGATGGAATTAGCGACTTTTTGCTAAAAAGAAATTGATGACGACATCATTGAACCCCTAACATATATCATAAATAAGTCGTTTGTAGATGATAGATTTTCCATACAATTGAAAAAAAGCAATAGTTATACCGCTGCATAGTGGTCCCGATTGCGTTCGTAGCGCGAAATAATTGCCATTTATGTCTAAATCCAGTCCACATCTTTATAATCCTCGCAGTTGTGATAGTATTAGCTGTGTTCGCAGAGGAATCACAAACTAGTCAAAGCCAATCATATATCGTGAAATCAGTCAGAAAACTGTTTCGGATTTCTTTGAGCCAATCGAATCGCGTCTGACTACTAGTTTGTGATTCCTCTGCGAACACAGCTATTATTGTACAGGTAGTAATATTAATAATAATGTTTATTGACATTTAGGCAGGGACAACATATAACCTTTGATTTTTATTTATATTAAGTACGACAACACTGAAAATAGAAAGATATTTATAAATATTAACAGATTTGAAATAAATACTTTTGTATTAGTTGGTATTGATGTCGGGTTAGTTTAGCGTTAATAATTAACGATAATGCTTTTCCTTCGGTGTATTTCGTGGTGAGGTAACATCATTCAACACTTATGCAGCCGAACGATTACTATTTCCCAAATGAGATTTAGCTGCAAAAACTTAATTCTGATGTTGATATCGCATCACACTTTCTTTCGCGTAAACTACATTCATTACATACTTTTTGTGGCCTATTAAATAACCAAATTGTTTTTTAGCAAATGGACTTTTTTTGGACTGTACTACCAACAGTAACACCAGCAAGTTCTACTTTCTGATCTAACCATCTATTTATTTCTTGCTATAAATCCTTTTACGTTGCGAGAACTTGGTTTCCAACGAAATTCTTTTCTTTTATAACATTAGTTAATAATTTATCAACTTGTTCATTTGTAGTTTCTTTCGTAAATTCATATTTAAACTTATGCACTAGTGTAGATCTTTTTAAACTTTTTGTGTTTGTGCTACTCCGAAAACAAAACGCTATGTTTAACTGCAATTGACATTTCATCGAAAAAAAAATATTACGCTTACGGTCGCACTCGGACGCACTTTATTTTAGGTACACACCATAACTGAACTATGAAGAATTTTAAAATATAATATCAACACCTGCAAACGCCTGCAATTTTTTATAAGCCACCTCAAACAAACAGTTTTTGAGCTGCAGTACATTGCCAAGATATTTCAATGAATGCGAATAAAATTAGGTATTTACTTTTGAAAAAGTCTACCATATTTAACCCTAAACCTACCAAGGTGTGCTTTTGAGGCACAATTGATTTTGAAATTGCTGGAACTTTGTAAGTTAACTGCCCACAGACTGGAGGATTTTTGTATTCTCAAAATAAACTATTTAACACAGAATGACATAAAAATTTTTTAAAAATATTTTTCCTATTTTACTAAAAATTTTAAACATAATTTACCGACACGTCCTACCAAGGTGTGTCTTTGAGGCACATACTGTTATTATACCACAAAATGCATTGCTACGTTATTTGAAACTAGGTAGTGGGTAATCCCCCGTAATAAGATATGCTTTATATTTCGGGACTTTCCCCTTATATGTAAGAACTTCCAGTTGCATATGAAGGGGAATTCCCTAAATGCGTTTTGCTAAAACAGTCAGCTTACAAACTGCATTGCTATCAGTGTATTTGTGACTTTCTAACGAACGCATTGGCTGTTTTAGGTGTTATTGGTTAATTTTATTTCTTTTACCTAGTGGAGAGTATAGTATAGACCAGGTAAGCAAAATAAAGTTTTGATTGACCCCAGTAAAAATAGATTTGTTGTTTTATGCTTATTGGTTTTGAAATTTATGCAGAAAGTATGACCGATTGGTTGACTGACTGACGCCGGCCACTAACTGAAAAGAGTTGCTCGACGCATTGTACGAAAGTGATGAGGATTTGGGAAGAATGTAAATGTGTGAAGATGAAGAAGAGCCAAATGACGAAACCTCTTCTAGTGAAGCGGATTATCAAGAAACTGACGATGAAGAAAGCGATGAACAAGAAGGAAGTGACGATAGTGATGCTAATGATGAACCGCCCGGCCATTCGCAAACTTTTATTGGAAAAGATGGTACCGAGTGGAATGCCACGCCGATTGCCAAGGGAAAAACACGTGCACACAACATAATTACAACAGCTTTGAACAAAGTGAAACTTCCACCTGGAGTGTATGTTGATACTCCTTGTGACGCATTCAATTTGTTTTTTGATGATACGCGTTATTGGTATTGTGGTTACTTTCACTAATAAGAGGCTGTTCGTATTCTTGGCGATTTTGTGGAAACCAGTTGACGACGTTGAAATCCGTGCTTTCTTGGGCCTTTTGATTACTGCTGGAAGAAATAAACAAGGAATAGTGGACTATAATGAGCTATGGAATCCTTTATATGGAAATCATGTTTATCGAGCGTGTATGTCACGAAATAGATTTACTCAATTACTAAGATTTATTCGTTTTGACGATAAAGCGACCAGAACCCTCCGAAGGCAAAAGTTGGCACCAATTAGAGACCTGTGGGACCGTGTTAATACAAACTTGCTGAAATATTATCTTCCTGGCAGTAATCTAACCATCGATGAACAACTGGTGCCTTTTAGAGGTCGTGTATCCTTCCGACAGTACCTGCCAAGCAAGCCAGATAAGTACGGTATGAAAATTTGGTGGATATGCGATAGTGGAACTAGTTATCCGTTACGTGGTATACCGTACTTAGGAAAAGAAGGTCTCAACAGAGCAGAAAACTTAGCGCAAAAGGTGGTTGAAGACCTTTGTGAACCTTTCTGAAAACTAAAAGGATATTACGTTCGACAACTTTCTTCACCAGCTACGAGCTTGCATCCAGTTTGCTTACCAAAGCCTAACTTGTGTAGGAACGCTCAGAAAAAATAAGCGCTGCATACCACCAAATCTTTTACCTCACAGGCGACGGAATATTGAAAGCAACTTATTTGGTTTTCAGAAGACAATGACTTTGGTATCTTATGTACCTAAGAAAAATCGCTGTGTCATATTATTATCTACAATGCACAACGATTCCACCATTGATGAGGAAAATAAAAATAAATCTGAAATCAATAAGTACTACAATTCCACGAAAGGAGGGGTGGATACACTTGATCAGATGGTACATACATATTCAGTGAAACGCAAAACTAATAGGTGGCCTTTGGTCTATTTTTCAATATAATTGATGTGTGTGGAGTAGCTTCATTTTCATTTGGAGAAATATCCATCCTGACTGGCATATTTCCAAAAACGAAGACTTCGCAAAATTTTCTTACGAGAAATTACAACAGAATTAGTACTGGGGCAAATTAGACGTCGTAATTTGAGTGGCTTGCATAAAAGTCATACTTCATTGATACAAACTACGTTGAATCAAGTACCAACCACAGGAGAGTCTTCGGCTCGAGAAGTAAGAAAACGAAAACGGTGCTATATTTGCCCATCAAAGAAAGCAGAATGTCAACACAGTTATGTGATAAGTGTAAGCAAACGGTTTGTGGTGAACATTCAGAGAAAATACTCACTCATTGCACAAATTGCAAACTACATAAATAACTTTCAAATATTTTACTATCTTGTACTATTTTTAAATTATATCTTCTGACACACAATATTCTTTCTATATGTTTTAATCTTACTGTATACCTACTACATGAAATAAATAATGCATATTTTGCTATTATTTACATCAACAATGTGTACAAATAGATGTGTGCCTGTGAGGCACACCTTGGTAGGACACGTTACGATAAAACGTTGGTAGGACTAGGGTTAATCAATTTGGTAAGATAGAAATATTTGCAATTATTAGCCTCTTATTTTAGTACACAACTCTAACGCCTAATTCAGTAAATTTACTTATACTAGCAAATAAGCCACAGAGGCTTAATATTCCCAAAATTTCTGAGTTGATAGTTAAACTTCAACATACGTAGTATGCAAATTACGTAATTTACAAATCATTCTTGCAACTTGGTAAATTACAATTATTTCGGGCTGCGAATGCAAGTGGGCCCACTGTGTGCTGTTTAAATAACAAGAAATCCTGATATGTAAGGAATTATATAATAGATTATGTATTTTTACTTAACTTAAAATGGAAATTCAATGAGGTCCTTTACAGTCGGTATAATAAAGTATAACGCTTAATAATTTTTCTCTTTATATGAATAATTACTGGTGTTACGTATAGATGCACAAAATAAAGCGACTTGTACTCATATTAGCTTAATGGATATACCAAATTACCTAACACCTGTCTGGAACTTACGGTCTCAGTGGATTAGACGCAATGAACCTCCGAAAAGTTGAACACGTGTACCGTCTAATTAGCGCGAAGAGTGCTGTAGCAGCTTCTGTTATTTAATAGGCTAAGGAACGCCGTCTCTGATCTTATACACACTCAGCACTGGAAGGGCATTTGGGAGGTAAGCACAACATGTATATATATATATACGTTACGTGCGCGAACACCTAATAACCAGAACCGGCGCTGCAAAGAGAGAGACTTAGGCTGTAATTTCTACAAGATGTAAAGTAAATCCCATTCGCGCCCCTCAACGTTAAATAGTTATATTAATTTATGCCTTACGATATTAAGCGGGAACACAGTGTGTGTTCGGTGGGCGCAATTACAACAAAACCGAGTTGTTTGTCGACGACTAAGCCCGGGTCGCCGGGACGCCCGCTAGATGGGGCGACTGTAGACGGTGTGTAGCTACGGTACATTAGCACTAATACACCCGGGGCGAGGCCGAGCGCCGTAGTTAGCTAGTTGAATTAATACCGATGTTGTAGTAGACTGTATGTAGAGAGCGTGTAATTAGCATGTCCATGGTTGTCTGCTTTTTGTTGTCGTCGTCCTCGACGCCGTCGTCGACAGCTCCGGTGAACTTTAACCCTTATCCACGGGGTTATAGGGATACTCCTATTGGCGACTTAATGGCCGGACGAGTTATTATCGTGTGTTTTCTCGGCTCCGGTATATGGCCCTTTGTAAGTACGTGTTGTCTGCGTTTGAATGTATGTATGTTAAGTACGTAGATGTAACGTGTTTTGCGGAAGCGATGTGTTTTATGTGTGTAGGTATCTTGTATAATGGAGCTGAGAGGTAAAAAGCTTGGAGGAATAACAGTAAATTAGCTGTTGCTGTTACTCGGTGTTTACTTAGAATAAAAGTATATGAAGGGTACTTGGAAAGAACGATTATAGCAAAAATGTCTGTACAAAATGTACTAACGATGGTATTAGGGGAAGGTGGGGCAAGATGGGAACATTAAGCTTTAGAACACTGCATCAGGATTGCAAATTGATATACAAGGTTCTAAGTACGCTTGTTGTAATCTTTAAACATTTATCTGCTGATGGATGAATTTACAATTTTTCGATGGGTACTCTTGATGTTGTGAGAAAATTTTGAAAGGAAATGTGTAAATACACCATTTTGCCCCACCATGGAGGCAAGATGGGGTGGCAAGGGTTCCAGGTGAGTTAAGAATGTGTCGTACCATAAATCTAGGTAATAGGTAAAAATAATAGATTTTTAAAATATTCTTAAAAACATGCAGGAACAAAGCTTAAACTCTTTAGAGCGGAACTACTTAAAATAAAACAAATACAATAACGATAAGAATATTAAACTTAATCTTCACAATTGAGACAATAGAAGACGAACTCATCCACGTTATTCACACAGCCTCCATGTACCCAACCTCGCCATCTATGGCATTGTATCAATACTTCCCCTTACAATACTAACATTGAGCGTCATCTTCCTCAACAGAAGAACTTGATTATTTACTTGACGTTTTCTAAAAATATATCTATCTATCTTTGCTTTCCTTACAAAGTTCGGCTTCTTAATCTCTTCTTTTTTCTTCTTTATCATTTTTTGTTCCTTTAACTCTCCCACAGCACATCTAGTTGCCTTAGGGATTCTCCAGACTTCTATTTTCTTGTAGCAGATTTTTATACGTAGTGCTTGTAAGGATTGTTGTCTTTCTCTTGTTACGCTTTGATTGAATTTGTACTTTATTCCTAACATGAGAAATAGGCATTATGTCTTCGAGAAAGCATAATGGCATATCCAGGCATAACGGACCAGACTGAAGAGTGAGATAATGATGTCCCCACGTTGCCCCATATCAATAGCCCCATCTTGCCTCTTTGGGACATATTCTGGTTATGTTATAATAACATATTAAATGTTTGAAATAAACAAATAACACATTATAGAAAATACATGCAATACCTGTCAATTAATAAGCACAAAAAAGTGTAGTTGTAAATAATTTACTTATGCTTCCGATACTGGCCGTTGAACTCACCATCAAAATAATAACGAAATTCTGGAAATTGCAAAGTTCACGCTCAAACAGCAATAACTTTGTTATTACGACTAGTAAAGTTTCCTACATTACAGCAAACATAAAACAGCACTTGTCAATATTAGGACTGCTATTATTTGACAGATGCTTACCGTCGTTTTGTAGATAAGACGATGTCCCCATCATGCCTCGTGGGCCCATCTTGCCCCACCCTCCCCTACTACAAGATAGAAACAATAGATCATCAATAGAAAAAGAATTCATGAATATGAATTCTAAAGTTTTCTGCATTTCGAAGAAGGGCTTTGAATCGAATGTAATAAGTTAACGAATATAGAGAAACTTCCGGTCCATATTCGTTCTTAATATGACAATTAATATTTTTGTATCAAGGTTTAAGGATTTTTCAAATGCCTGTATACCTTAAAAATATTTTGTTACTTAAATTTTCTATTATGCCATATAATCAATCATTTCTGGTTTATGTTTGAATACCTAACCGGTTTTTATGTTATAGAAAAGAAACATTAAGGCGGGCATCATCTGAAAGAGACAATCAATCAAGCATAAATTGATCTAATCCAAAAACGACTTATGATTGAGATGTATACGGTTGAACGAACAAATTCATGAAAAAGTAGAGTATTATAAATGATTTTCCACAGTCATGTACAAGAACCTAATTCAGGACAAAGGCATCCATAACAAATCTTTGAAAGGAACGGATTTAGCTTCTATTAGATCCAAGGACCTTCTAAAGATGCCAATGATACTAGCTCCGAATCCAAGTCAGCAGGAACCAGTAAGGGCAAGACAAAGATAATCTGGGGTATTGGATGGAAACTGGTTTATGGTAAAACCTCGAAATACCCAGAAATACTGGCGTTAACCAACTTCAGTCGCAGAAAAAGTAGGCTACAAGGCAAAGATATGTCGAAAGTTTTAACTATTGGATCGGCTTATTTAATTTGATGACCGAGACTTACCACGAACTTGGGGAATGAGAGAATTAAGTATCAAAAGCCAAGAGGCTGCAATGTTTTCGGAGACTCTATATCAGACAGCCTCCACTAAGCAAAAAAAAATGTATGTGCAAAAAGGCACAAGGTATATTTAAGAATAATATAAGTCAAAAAATAAAGAATTATACAGTCGCGAGCAAATGTTATAGGCACCCTAAATTTTGGGCGAATATCACAGTAAGAAATGAAAAAATAAAAACTTGTAGATAATACATTATAAATATGTAGTATCTAAAGGGATCTTATTTAATTTGTTGCATATGAGAGTGTTTTTAGTACAGCTATAATACTTTTTAGATGGGAGGGGGAAAGTGACATCTCAAACACTTGAAAATATATAAAAAAAATAATACATTTACAAAAAGTATCTATAAAGACTATTGTAACCATAAAGACGATTATATAAACGTTGAAATAACTATCACAAAAAAAATGCAAGGAACATGAAACCCATTACTTTTGCTAAAGGTGCCTATAACATTTGCAGGCGCCTGTATATACACTGAAAATTATTTGATAATATCAAATTTTGTTTAAGCTAACTAAATATTGAGTTAAATATGTGCAAACAAATATTTGGTTAACTCAACCAAATTATTTAATCATTTAATCCTTATTAATAAATAAATATATTTCGGTATAGCGGTACAGCGGTATTTCAAATAAATAATTATCCTAATTATTTATTTGAAATTATTTTGTTATCCTGAATAAATTGGTTTTCCCGTGTACAGAATTAAAAAGAAAAAGATACCGACACAAGGCAACTTAGTATAATTTTACATTATGTAAATAAACAATGATTTATTCTATTGGCATTCCTGCACATAGTATAAATCAGAGCGTGATCCAATATATTTGCCCTCACCGTGCGCAACTGGAAAGTGATTATATTCGTCAGCATCTACTAGCCACATTAAGATCACTCTTGAAAATAGATATAGAATAAGGCTTTTGTTATTTACCAGCTTATCGTATTAATCAAATCAACAATAAATATAAACAAAAGTGGTCCAAGGTTATACCCTTGCGGAACACCCAATTTAACTACCTACTTATCTGAATCATGACCTATCATAGGATGCATAATATATTAATCAGCTCAATAATAAATAATTAAACAAGAGTGACCCAAGGCTGGACCCCTGAGGAACACCCGAGCTAACTTTGCACTTATCGGAATCATAGCTATCGTATGATATATAACACATTCAGTGTGATGGTATGATTTACTGAGGTTAGGGACAAAATCCTTTTTTAAAGTAGCCTGGTTGGTAGTCGAGTGGCTTGCACGCTTGGCTTTCAGTGGGAAGTCCGGGGTTCAAATCTCGCTCTGGTCAATTACGATAATCGGTTTTCTTCTTGGGTCGTAATGTTGATTAGGAGGGAGATTTGGTTCTGCGGGGGCCTGACAAGCTAAAAATATAGGCATTACCACCCCTTCAAAATAATAATAATAATAAAAAAAGTACTTCTTTTCTCATTAATTTTTTTCCTTTTTCATACTTAATTTGTACAAATATTGAATATTTTGAAACAAGTATACTAATATTACAATGTTAAAAAATATGTAACTGTGAGTTATCTTTATACATTAATACGTTTTTAGTTTCTGATGACAAAATACGTATTTTTAACTGATCGCAAAATATTTCAAATTTAGTTCACAACCCAGAATCAGGTCAAGAAATGTCGTAACACATTAAGTGGTTGTTTCTTGTAATAAATAAATTTAAATTAAATTAGTTTATGTTACAAATTTTTATCACATCATATTCTTACAATACAGTTTTTATTTGGAACATTTAATAATTTTTATCACCACAAAATAATAGAATAATTAGCGCATTTGTGTGAGCTGATATTTTAAGTCTGTGATCATGTATCAATCCAAATATGCTGAAGAATATACAAAGCCTATGGGATGGTAAAGTATTAAAAAAAGTTTACGCTTTGCAAAGTAATCTACATAAAAACACAGCAAGTCGTGTAGTTATGACTAGCTTTTAAACTGCCAATATAGTTATGTTTATTCATATTATTTTTGATAATAAATGAAATGAAATAACAGTTTGGTTTATAGCTTCTTTTTCACTCTGATTTTTGTTTATTATGAATTTCTTTTAAAAAATTAGTGACAACATTTTTCAGCACATCTGTGCCATCTTTAGATTCATGAAGAATATATTTATTGATTTAAAAGATAGGGAATGTGTCTCCATAATTAGGTTTATATTTGGTTTGTAATTGTTTATAATAATGTTCATCATAAGGTCTACAACATCAGATGATAAACGTTAACATCAATCTCGAAGTCACTTCTTGGCTTTTAGTAAAGCAAATGAGGTTACAAATTTTGCTTGATAAAAAATAATTAAGTGTGTTAATTTATATATTTCGAATTTTTTTTAATAATAACAGCTAATTATATCGAAATATATTACATAGTGTTTTAGAATCGAAAAAAGTTTGAAACATTAAATTTAATATTAATAAGAATTCCATAACTGATGTTTTTAACATTTCATTACTTATTGGTTTATTGATTTTTCTTCTATTAATATTGATGTAGATTCTAGATACCTTAATTTTTACTTTTTACATTCTTCTGCATTTCGTTCTATAAAAACCGCAAATACCCTATCCATTACTTTTACTTTAACTACAGCGAATAAAGTCACTTCCTATTGATGTACGAAAACATTTTCTCGACGGAAAACAAGCGTTGACGAAAACCTTTCGCCCATATTTTTTCGATATTAGCTTTCCACGGTTTGTCGCTCGATTCCAGTAAGTGTAAACTACTGTTTTACACAAGATAAACACCCTCACGGCGGATGTTATGGAGCGTTGTTTGTTTCGTCACGTGATTGTGTTTTCTTACCTGACGATCGTGAACTCCCGAAAGGAAGGATCGATTTATTGCCTTCGGGGTGGTGCCGCTTGCAACACGCTTCCTGTGTTACTGAAACCTATAATTTGAGTTTGGGTGTGACAAACTTGTCACGAGCTTCATTTAGAATTGTAATAACTGGTTTGGGAATAGTTTATTTTAGATTTCCCCCCCTATCCAATCAGAAATTGATATCGGTTTTGATGAAATTAACATTTATTTATTCCTCCAGGAATAATTTCATGATTAACTAGGTCAGAAACGTCCAACTCTCTAATCTACATAATACAGTTTGATCTAAACACCATGAAAACAGCAAGGTTTCACCAGACTTAAATAGGTGAGTAATAGCTCAAAAAAAGATATTCGCTCACCTCGTATCGGCAGGTAATCCAATTAAGAAGTGGCTCCCTCTACCTGTGCTTCGGCTTCTACACCGTGTGTGTATATGTTCGACATATTCATTAAGCCCGAAGATATTATCGGCCCAATATCGGTTCCACATCTCCGAAACGCTATTAGCCTGATGCCGGGCGGATTAATTAATGGCCCTACTGGCGTCTTTTTATGGATATTTTTACTTTTTACCTCCTCCTACTATTCGCCTTAGGTGAGGTACTTCGGACTTGATTAATGTAGTTTTAAGAGGTGATGATTTATGGTTATCCAGTAGGCTTTTAGATGATAACTGTAAATAAAATCGATATTGGTAAACACGAAGTAGGTTACTAGGAATGCTGAAAGAAGAGATTGCAAGTAGATTTAATTATTTTTTACGTTTGGAGGGAAATAATTTTGTATTTACAAGTGCTGGTGTGTGTGAAAATAATGATAAGTACTGGAATGGTACGCTATTCATGACCTGCGCTGTACGCCAAATTGAAGTGGTGAAGGTTTTATTTCCCTCCGAGTTGACCCACAAAATGCAATGGGTCGTTAATTTACTTATGAATATTATACTTTTAGTTGGGCGCAGTAAAATTTGAGTTCGGATTCTATTGATTAATTGAAATAAACAAAAAATTAGCATGAGAATCTTTCATCGATTAACTTAACCGCTCTCAGGTCATGCGGTTCTATGAGTATTTGTCATATAATCCGACCCTGTATAATAAATAGCAAAGAAAAACAAAAGAGATTGATTTCACCTGTGCAATTTTTTTTTTATTATAAAACAGCGAAAGCAGAAATACATACAATTAAAGGATTACAAAATAAATAGCAATTATTTGTTAATAGAAAAATGATGATAGAATGGATGATGTCTTCTTTTTGAATATTACTAATGAATTGCATATTAAATTTAAAGTCAACAATAAACAAGATTATAATATCTGATTTTGTAAACAATAAACAAATAAAAATTAGGCGGTAACACTGATTTTGACGGTCCTTCGGCTTTAGGCGTGGCCGGTTAGGTTTTGACACGATCAGCGGATTCGTTCGTCGATCGGCTCGGAACTAGCTTGATCATCTTGCCCTCTGGATCGTGAAACTCTCAGTATACGGTAGCACAACACTTCAGCCCACGGCTAATATGCAATCTAATAACTAATTGCTGTATTCCTCATTTACGAAGTTTTATTTCTCGGCACTAAACAAATAGCCAGTATATTACACAATAGCGGGGACACGTTATCCCGCCACGCGTTTATTTTTACCAATATCTGATATTCTTTTCCGGCAGCAACTAATGGCCAAAGTAATTCAACAATAACGGGGATTAATTAGCCCGCTACGGTATTAAGTTTTAACAATATGTAATTGTGTTGTGGCCGGTGCTCAGTGGCGGCTGCTTCAACGCCCGCGCTTCGGACGAACGGCACGTCCGCTCACCTACAACGCTAGCTGTCGACTTCCTAGTTCGCTTGCGTACCTACAATCGCTCACGTGCTTCCCTTGGCTGTTCGCTAATCAGGAATTTTGCACTGTGTTCGTAAGCGCGCCAAGCTCCTTTATTTGTCCATTACTTTCTTGACGCCGCTTACGTCATCGCACACGTACACACACAGATTAAAAGAACTAAGAATACGATACAAAAATACATGTTTTCATAAATAGAATGAAATGAAATACTTTTTATTACTTTTAAGGCGTCCCATTACAATACGTAGCATGTTAATAAAGGTCGTAAATAGATAAGCATAGTGAAAAATGCTTTTGAGGACAACTTTTTCTATTATTTGCCCCATAAGTTATGTTTGATACTTATCATATTTGCGGAAATATCAAGTCGGAAAAAGTCATAGTTTTTTTTTTTTCCAAAAGCTATGCTAAGTTTTATGATAAAGCTATAATATATCATTATTTGCACTATCCGCATTTTAGACGCATCAAAATTTAGATTTTTCACATGAAGAGTTGAACCCTGATATATCAAATAAAAATTACAAAGCAACCATAGTGATCGAATATATGTGCACTTGACCACAATTATAGTTCCAATTATACTACTAAGGATTACCATAGCAGTTGGAAGATCTATATTTCAAATTCCGATTTCCATGAAACCTTACAGATCGAAAGAGTAGGGTAGGGTGGGGCAAGATGGGCTTACAAGCACTACGTATAAAAATCTGCTACAAGAAAATAGAAGTCTGGAGAATCCCTAAGGCAACTAGAAGTGCTGAGGGAGAGTTAAAGGAAAAAAATGACAAAGAAGAAAATAGAAGAGATCAAGAAGCCGAATTTTGTAAGGAAAGCAAAGAGATAGATTTTTAGAAAACGTCAAGGAAATAATATAAAGTTCTTCTGTTAAGGAAGATGATGCTCAATGTTAGTATTGTAAGGGGTAAGTATTGATACAATGCCATGGATGGCGAGGTTGGGTACATGGAGGCTGTGCGAATAACGTGGATGAGTTTGTCTTCTATTGTCTCAATTGTGAAGATTAAGTTTAATATTCTTATCGTTATTGTATTTTTTTATTTTAAGTAGTTCCGCTCTAAAGAGTTTAAGCTTTGTTCCTGAATATTTTTAAGAATATTTTAAGAATCTATTTTTTTTTACCTATTACCTAGATTTATGGTATAACCCATTCTTAACTGGAACTTGAATGTATTTACACATTTCTTTTCAAAATTTTCTCACAACATCAAGAGTACCCATCGAAAAATTGTAAATTCATCCATCCGCAGATAAATGTTTAAAGATTACAACAAGCGTACTTAGAACCTGGTATATCAATTTGCAATCCTGATGCAGTGTTCTAAAGCTTAATGTTCCCATCTTGCCCCACCTTCCCCTGCTATGGTAGAAGCACTACACTTTTTTTTCTGCACAATCGCCCAATTTAAGGGTACAACCCCCCCCCAAAGATTGGCCGATTTTAAATTTTTTAGGAATATCTCCTAATAATTCAAGCAGATATTAAAAAACTTTTTCAATATAATTTACATCAGATTATGATGTTTAACAGACAACGTAAGCAGCCTTCGCAAGAAACTAATAATGGGGGGGGAGTACCCTCTACCCCCAATTTTTTGATAATTTCTCTTGTACTTATTTCTCACAAAAAAGCGCTTTTACGTAGAAAACGATGGCGTATTCAGAGAAAATATAATAAAAAATAATAATAATAAAGATACTAAAAAACAGATGCATTTACATTAAGTGGGTTCATTTATATTTTGATTTATTAATTTATTTAACGGGCAATGTACATAATTTACAGTTAACACTCTGTGGCTTTTCGAACCTACGATCAATTATGTCAGACTACACATCTATATAATAATATACCCAGTAATATACTAAATAATAATATTCCGTAGAAACGCAAAATAATCTTCTCCATATGAAGATTTATTAAATCTGTAATTAAACATGAACCTTCGAAAAGTCACGTAGACGTTTGGATATATATGCATATATAAGACAATCGTTTCAAATGATGTATTATGTCTCGTGCTGTGTACAATTGTAGTTTTGTAGTACAGTGCTAGTAATGAATACAGCTAATGTGATGAACATTCTAGTTGCTCAACGGAACAATATGTTTTCCTTTGAAGATGTAACGGGATTGGAGTTTGACGAGCTAGCGAAACAACTACAAATCACAATTTGTGAAGGAATTAGCAGGAAATGAAGAAGACAATTAAAAAGAGATGGCATGTGTATCCGATGAAGGCGGAGGTGTTATTGACCTAGATTACTAAAACTAGAGCTGTACAGGGGAGAAAAGCGTTAAATCTAGCGTTAATTGTCGCTATATATTATTTCTAAAAATTAAAATCGCGCAAATTTTGGAGAAGCCTACCTTCCTAAATTAGGCGATTAGGTAGAAAACGAAAATTTGCATGGTACTTTTCAATTGTAGAGCTTCGTGGAAATCGGAATATGATATAAATTCGACTGCTATTGTAACATTTGGTGTAACTAAAACTAGAATTGAATCGATGAGTTGGAAAAGGTACATGTTCTATACTTTATGCCATAAGACATTCCAACTCATCGATTCAATTGTAATCAAGTGACATAAATGTGATCGATATGGTTATTCGTAACATTGTTGATGGTGTAAACCTACCTACAATAAGAAAATTAATTTGATGTCTACTAATGTGTCGACTAATGAAATAACAAATTTTAAATATTCTTTTTATGAAAATTAAGACTTTTTTCTTTTTAATAAACTGTCCTTGTATATCATTTTCATCGCTTTCGCTAAAGAGTGCAAGGGGCAGGTGGTAAAAATCCATCTCTCCGCGAAGCACGGTCTGCTGGAGGGGAAGAGGAGTGAAAGGTAGGGCGCTAGATGGAGAAGAAGTTTAAGGCTACAAAGTTTATACAGTCATCTTTTTAAATTTACGACATCCTCGAAGGTTTTTAAAACACCACTAAAGTAATTTTGAAACATGGTTTTAATTTTAACGGAGGCGTTCGCGGAAGAGGAACGAACAGGGGTGGAGTTTGGGGGATGAAGCTTCTAAGCTTCTAAGGAAGAGACGGTAGAAACGTGTGATGTTAGGGTGATGCGAGGTGATGAGCTATCTTCACGACTTTGTCATGTAAAAATGCCGTACGAGCTATAATTATGACACAATACGTGGTATTTTAATGTGATTGTCAATAAAGATAAAACGTTGTGGTAGAGATGAATTTATAAAGAGTATTAAGAAACATAGAATGAGGAAAATGTGTTGAATAAAAGTACTATCAAATATTTTCATATCTATGCAGGTATATTTATTCGAATTAAAATATAATATAATAAATTAATAGATAAACAAATAAAATAAATAGATTAAAATAGTGATAGACCTTCAAAGTAGAGTATAAAACAAACTAGAAGTGAGACAAACAAAATGTACACATAAAAAAAACATAAATAAATATACAGAGTGTTAGATAAACATGCGGCAAAAATTCAAGGAGTTATTCCTTGGCTTATTCTAAGAATATTTTGTCCTATGATGATTTTTAAAGAACTCCTTTGTTTCGAAGGTACAGGGCGAACAAAATTTGCGACAACCATATTCGATATTCGTTGAAATTATTAATGTAAATAAAAGTATGGTGCACGCCAATGAGTTTATCAAGTGCAAAAAATTGTTTACAATGCGTTGTTATTTTTTCGATCTCTATCACATGACTTGGCTGTTTTATCTAGTATTGGATTTCATTTGAATACGTCTCATCGGTCGCATTTGTTTTTGATTGAGTGACGTTTGGCTGTTTGACGTGCCTTTAATGGTTAGTGAAATCCTCTGTCATGATGTATACGAACGCCGAGATGATTGACATGCATTTCATGTATGGACTTGCTGATGGCAACTCATTAGAAGCTAGACGTTTGTATATTGAACGATTTCCTGCCCGTAATGTCCCCGACCGAAAAATCTTCGAAAACATTCATCGACGTCTTCGTGAAACAGGCCAGGAAGATCAATGACTGCATTGAACGGTACAATTGGAACAGAATGTGCTGGAGATGATAGAGGAAGATCCCTGGTAGTTCTACGCGAAAAATTGCAAATACTTTGAATATAAGTCATTGGACAGTTTGGAAAATTCTTAAGGACAATTTGTTGTATCCATACCACATTCAACGCGTTCAGGCACTACTACCTGCTGATTTTACTCCACGTATTGCATTATGTCAATGGATATTACAAACATTACTTCGCATCCCTCTATTCCTGACACAGATTCTTTTTACCGATGAAGCCAATTTATCAAGAAATGCAATAAGGAATTTTCATAATAACCATGTGTGGGCAGATGAAAATCCGCATGAGGTATTTGAAGATCGTTTTCAACATCAGTTCTCGTTGAATGTTTGGGTTGGAATTGTGGGTGACTATCTAATTGGATCGGTATTTCTACCAGGAAGACTTGCTGGCGTGGTGTACCGCAACTTTTTGGAAGCAACGCTGCCTGAGTTTCTGGAGGATGTACCATAGGCGACAAGAATTGCAATGTGGTTTATGTACGATGCTGCACCACCACAGTTCAGTTTGGTTGCTCGTAATTTTTAAACAGCAACATACGGAGGCCGCTGGATTGGTCGAGGTGGATCACACGCATGGCCTGCTCGATCGCCAGACTTAAACCCTCTAGAATATTTCTTCTGGGGATCTCTAAATTCAATAGTTTACTCTACTCCAGTGGAGAGAATTTGGACGATTTGCGAAATCGGATAATTGCTGGGTGTAACTCAATTAGAAACGACCCTGGTGTGTTAGAAAGATCTCGACAGTAAATGACGAGAAGATTGAATGCTTGTATCCAGCCTGGAGGAAGCCATTTCGAACATTTATTGTAGATTGAGCAACTTTACATGTACTTTTTGATAATAAAATGTTGTTATTTTCGCAAATCTTGTTCGCCCTGTATCTTCGAAACAAAGAGGTTTTTCAAAAATCATCAGGGGACAAAATCTTCTTAGAATAGGCTAAGGAATAACCCCTTGAATTTTTGCCGCATGTTTACTTATCACCCTGTATAATAAATACGCACTAGGGAAATAAGGTATTGAAGAGCGTATTTTATCTTTTCAGTGAATTCATGAATGTCGTGGAGAATGCATTCTTCAAAAGATAATTTCTCATCTATTTTCGAAATTGTTCCTTGTGTTCGAATTTTGACCAGTATGTGGTGGAACAGTTTCAGCTGTCCATTCGATGTTTGTTTATTAATAATATTTTTCAGGATCTGGTGGGAGAGCTCTTAGGCAAAGTGACTCGTTGTATAGTAGACACGAAAGTATAAAAACGGAAGGGACAAGTATACGATGTTGTTTAAACATGTTTTTAAAACTTTCTCAATGTTCTGCCTTTGTCATTGCTCTTAACGTTGCTTTCTGTTTTAAGAAAATGTTTTTCGCCTCATTTAATGAACCCCACACCAAGATACCATAATTCGCTGTAGCATGGCAAAAAGTAAAGTAAGTATGCTGTTCCTGCGGCTTGATAATTTGATATGGATCTAATTCTTCTTATGATATCTAATCTCCCTAGAGAATTGTGTCTGAAGTTTATCGATGTGTGCATCCCACTTAAGATTGCTATTGAGTATTAGTCCGAGTAACTTTATCGAATGTTAAAACATCTTTTGTAAATTTCTTCTTTCTTATCAGATTTAAAAAGTTGACATTGAATTAAATGATCTGTTAATATAGGACTAGTAGCACCATATTTAAAATTATTGATATATTTGCCTAAAATAATTGATGGCGTAGTTCTAACTTCTGGATGTTCGTTATTGCTAGCATTTTTAATACTCTATGCTTTGACTCATATCTCATTGACCAGTACAGAACAAAGAACCTGTGACAACGAAACACTCTACCATAATTAAAGAGGTAGTGATATTTTGGTTTCATAGAATCGTTAAAAACGTATATATTGTTGCCGTTGGATTGCGATCGCTTCATTTATAGATTTTATTTAAAGATTTTTATTTCATTTAATTTAAGAATTAGACCCTGCAACGCCATCTAGCAGTGAGATTTCGAACTTTTTGCTCGTCACAACGCATCTTACCGTGATAGCAAAATTTAATGTCTCATTTTCGTTATTTATTTCCAAATTAATTAGTAATTCATTGTCAGTTAAATTTGCTTTTCATTCTTCAATTATTAGTTCAAGTTTCATTCATTAAAACCTTTTCTTTTGTGTAAATTATTCCGCATTGTTAAGTTTGCAAGTGACTTATTTGATTCACGTTGCATTTCCGACTTCCGCCCTTTTGCTAGCTTAGCAAGGGAGACGCACAGGGGACACACACCATCTTAGACGCGCTGTTCAAGTTGCTGCGTGCAAATTTCAATTAGACCACATTGTGGGATTTTGTTGCGCGAGAAACTTCCAATATCGAGTGCATTATTTTTCTGTTTACCTGGGGCAGCCAGGAGTTCTGTGCCCATTGCATCGATATTCCTGAAAAGGGTTTTACAACAGCAGCGTCAAGTCGGCATTCTTTTTGTTAATGGCGTCATCTTAGGTCACTGGTAAGCGGACTTCTTTTGTTAATTTTATCAGTTTAGTAATCCGATCCTATCTTAGGAGCTATTATCTAGTATCTATTATCTACTATCTACCACAACTACTACGTTATTTTGGCTTTGAGTTGAACCTCGAGGGTGAGCGAAGTACCTGATTTGGCAGATCCAGATCGTTGAATTCGCAAGGGGACCACGTCTTGACATCAGCGTAACGCGCTCAAACCACCATCCTGGACGCAATACACCGACACCCATAGAAATTTACCACATCAGTCGTATATTTTAGTTTTATTGTTTCTTTTCTTGCACCGAATTAAATTTCATTATTTTATTTTATTATTTTTAAAATCCTATCACATGACACAAACCTTCCGGCCAACATTATTAACCTAGATATTAAGAATAACAACTATGTTTCGGAATTACATCATAATTAATAGTTTAATTTATTATTTAAGTATACAGGTTAAGACCGAACATTCACATATTATCATCGTAACCTATGTTAAGAGTTAAGCTTTATTGTAATTCATTGTATTTTTATTATCTTGAATTTTATTTGTTTTGTCAAATATACAGTGTCATCCAAAACTTTGTGTGTCGAACCAAATTATTTCGATCCAAGAAGACCTTTAGCTTGAGAGCAAACGAACCCCGTAACAATTTATAATACGAAAAACTCAGGTATGTAATTCAATAAGCTTTCTTAAAACTTAGGTAGGTTTGCCACACCAGATAATTTGAAATATTTTTTTTTAGTTGTAATTTTGAATTTTGTTCAACAATATTTACTTTGCAATTTTGTTTTTACAATGTTTACATTAGTTTTTCACGGAAACATTCAATACAGTTTGTAATTAAACTTATTACAAATTTTTGGAAATCTTTTAAATTAGACCTGAAACATTCTTAGTTAATTTCCTTTAATATTCAGATCATCAACATTTTCGGAAGAGTCAAAAGATGCTACTTAGCAAATTTCAAGTAATTTTCCCCAATACTACCACCCTATAACATAAAATAATAATCAACTCTCCCTACCCCTAAATCTTTCCTCATCATCTCCTACCGCCTAAAACCCTTTTTAATATTTGAACCACCCCCGTACATCACACAGCTTGAGCAATAGACCATACCGGTCGTCTTCGAGGGGAATAACGTTGTACCAAACAATGTTTATCACCATTAGCGCTAGTCCGTTGGATGCAAGAAATATACAAGTCGAGCATCTCGAGGATATAAAAGTGATATTAATGATAGGCCCGCTGATAAAGCGGTGAGACCGCGGTGAGGGAGGCGGGCTTGCGAGAATAGGGCCCTCTCCTCCCGTGAAAAAACCGACCGCAAGTGGTAAATCGGGGTAGCGGGGACGAAGCCGACGGACGGAGATGAAGAAAAATGGTGCTAAGTGAACGGAGTTGTACATCATAGAGGTCGGAAAATGCTCGTCGGGGAATTTTCCCCGTCGGAGTTACGGAGAGCGTATAAAAAATCTAGCAGGCGGTGAAGGCGAAGGTGCTATGCTTTAGAGAATGGGCGGTGAAGCTTTGCGGAGGTGGTGGTTGTGGTGAAAACAAGAAACTGAGAGTCTGTTCGAGAAGTAAAGTATTGTAGCCTTATTAATAGGCGTTGTATTAAAATTGGTGTTAAGACTCTGTATAGCAATGCTTTTAGCAATTAAGACCTTATTTAAAGTCTCGATTATAGCTGGAGTTTCCGTATCCAAATATGTTCTTCGTCAATTGTGACAATAAGTATTTTCCAGAACCATCATTATATGTAATGATTAGAAGGAAGATCACAAGAATTTTGCTCCTCAATAGTAGAAGTTAAATGCGGCGTACCGCAAGGGTCCATTCTCGGTCCGACCCTATTCGTAATTTACGTTAACGATCTGCATGTGTCTCTGCCTTCGTGTCTGATTACTCAGTATGCTGATGATGTCAGCTGTATTATTGCGGATTCTACACTGGGTGAGGTATCTGTGCGGACAAGTAACGTTGTATGCATGATGAATGAATGTCTAAGTGTAACGGGCTTAGACTGAATGTATCGAAGACTAGTTTAGTGTACTTCCGAGCTTCCGCAAATGTAATTAGTAGCCCTTGTATTAGGTACGATAATAGATCCATTCTAGAAAGTGAGTTTGTTGAATTTCTTGGTTTGTCAGTAGACCCTAGCCTGAGGTTTGATAGGCACTAAATTAAGCTCTGCGTACTTTGCTGTCAGGAACTTGAGAAGCATTGTTGGCATTGATGTTCTGCGCCTGTTCTATTTCTCTTATGTGGAGTCACGTCTGAGGTACGCAATAGTTTCTGGGATACGCGCCGTGTGCAGAGATAATTTTTATTCTCAAGAGAAAGTTATTAGGTGTATGCTTGGTGCTTCAGCCACGAAATCATGTCGCTCTTTATTTGTAACTCTGAGGATCTTACCTCTTTGGTCCTTGTATTTATTTGAAGTGCTAATGTTTTATAAGCGTAATGAAGAGCTTTTTACAAAAAAAAACAAGGATATTTATAATAATATGGCAACGCGGTCCTGCAATAATATAAGTGTTCCTGTACATAAAACAAGCCTCTATAAGCGTAGTCTACACTTCAGATTCGTAATGTATTATAACGCACTGCCTTCAGATATAAAAAACGCCACAACATTACGCTCTTATAGAAACTTATTAAAGGCTTATATTAGTAAGTACAGCTTTTATTGTGCGGATGAGTATTTTAACGATGGGTCTCTCTAATTTTCTAATTTTATTATTTAACCTTCAATATAGATTTTAAATTTTATAACATCATATAACTATGCTTTTAATATGTGACCCTAATGTTATGTTTGTGTTCTGTCCAATAGTTCATTACACTTGTATTTGAATTTATATGTAGGTATCATCTATGTTTGTATTTTATTTTATACCACATTGTTATTTGTAGTTTAGTACGTTGTATTCAGATTTAAATTGTGTGTATGTGCTTTATTAGCTATAATTTATATTTTTATATTGTAGATCTGGCTCAGGTTATTTGCCTAATATACAACTAAATGTATGAGATTATGAAACTGAACCTTAGATATTTTTATTTTATTATCTTTCATTAAAATACTAAATGCTTTACGTCACCCATTAAAAAAAAAGAAAAAATGAGGAACATACATAGCTATGTGATATTATGGAAAATTTCGAGTTTGTATTGATTTTGAAACAGCTACAGAATTAGAGGTTATAATATACTCCCAAGCTTTTATTGCTCCGCTAGCACCCATATGCTAGCAGCATTTTCCGCATTAGCTTTGTTAGTAAATAATCTTTTAAATCAGAGTGTAAGGAAAAAACTTTAGTGAGAAGTATTTTTGAATGCAATTACATTTCGTAAAAACGTCAACCCAAGAAGCATCAGGACTTAGGCGAAATTACACTAAATTGTTTTCAATTTTTTTTTTTCTGGACAACTGCACACGAACAAAGTGATACCAAGTATCTTCGTTCTAAAAGAATGCCAACGCATATTCCAGAAACAACATTTTTGTATTAATGACGCCACCATGTGTCACCGTTAGACTACTGCCAAATTTGGATGCGATTTGGATAATTATTTTAACAGGTTATTGTGTTTATAAGATATTGTGCTTGACAGAGATTTATTTTCGAATATATACAGAAATGGTTACATGCATTGTGTGTGGGTGTAAAAAGGAGGAAGTAGCGAAAATGCATTATTTTCCTACAAATTTTTAAGTCAGAAATAACTTCTCTATGCCAAACCACATTTATTCAATCATTTGTACTTCATTTGTTACTAAAAGACCCCTTTTAACGAACTTTTCTTTATATTCGAAATAAATTCATTCTCCTTCTATGCCACTTGTTTCAATTAACACATTCTTTTGTGTATTTACATCCTTTGCAGACATAACTGAACAACACTGTGCTTATGTAAGAATATGTTTCAGATCTAAGGCTTGGCAAGAAATGGTTGCCTTGAAATTTTATAAGAAGAAGAGGCAGAAGCAAACATAGAACTAGAAAGTAGGTAAAATTTTATTAACAGTTTTTAGTAACTAGCATTTTTAATAGTATGATTTTTTTGTAATAACCTGCAGGTCACTACATTTATTCTGAAATCAATGAAAATTAGGCAAAATATGAATTAATACTTGGAGAACTTTGCATCACGACCACAAGTTACTACCAACATTTTAAACTATACATTTACAAGGCCGAGTGGATTTCAATTGGTTGGACTGTGATCTCCATTGTGAAATTATTGCTTCTGATACGTTTCGCCCCCGGCTGTTTCGTCCCCGGCTGTCTCTCCCCCGAACATGGTATACGATGCATACAGTAATAATATGCATATAACTTTCTGCTACATGCAATTCCACATATAATTAAAGATTAAATGAAAATTAATGTGGCATTATAATTTGTGCAGTTGGACAATACAATGATTTGTTACACATTGCATTAATCGAAATGACTTTTATGTTTAATTAATAATTCCTTTTCGCTTTCTTCTTCCGAAAACATAGACAACATCAGCGACATAAACGTTAATTTCAAGACAATTTTAATTTCATTTTCCTTACCGTGGTTCTGGCAGCTACAGATCCAAAATTTTTACGTCACTCAGGTTCAAATTTTAAATTCATTCATTTAGTTTACGCACTGAAACCCCAAGACGCTCCGTACCGCAGTTTTACCACCCTTTGTGCACTGTCCAGCGTCGCTATTGGTTCATCCCTTTGTTACCTACCAAGCGAGGTTTTATAAGCGCTTCACGCACTATGCTCACTCTCTGTTACTCTTCCGATTCATCCAAATTCAGTCACTACGACCCGTTATGATTCGAAAAACACAAGGACCACGTGCTGCCCACTCAGCACATACACACTAGCTTCGAAGCCCCTTGCCTTCAAACTACCGCCACATATTTTTTACTTATTTTATTTATAATTTACCATTTTCTTTATTCATTGTTTTGTTTCCTTTTCTATTTTTCTTTACTAATCACTTACCTCGTGCTTTGTATATAACGCAGAACTCGTAATTGCCAGTAACCCTTTGTTCTACGTTAATCACCGCTATATATAGTTCACCTATTTAAATTTTAAATAAATAATTGCGATCTGATGTTTAAACCACGTGTCAACATTAACCTTTTTTTTTCTTTCTTCTTTTGCTGCCCAATTTTATTTTATTTATTAATAATAAAGCGTTACTGTTACAATTCTTCGAGCCTTTTATTCTCAATATTACTATCGCGACCCCATCAGTACATCCTTCGTGTGTTTACTGTCATTTATTTTTTTTTTAAGTAAGTAAGATTTATTTCTGCAGACTACAAAGTATAGAAACATGTCAAACAAAAAAAGTAAACAGAAATTATATATTAATGAAAAGCAAGGCATTAATTAAACCAGGTTACCGCAGGTGAAACAGTGTAGCGCGTCCGCACGCCCGCACACCGCAACGTAACAGAATATATAAAATACCAATTTTTCTAATTTTAAGTACTTTAAAAGGTAGATATCAATTTTTGTGAAATGATAAACTCTTGACGTATTTATGTTTCTGGGATTACATATTATAAGTACCAATACCAAATCAAAATATTATAGCGAATGTAGAGTATGCCATTGATAATTGCACAATTTCAAACAAAAGCTCACAAAAAAATGACACCTAAAGAAACAATTTCCAACAAACATGTTAAAACTACAAAGACTTCATTAAAAAACAACCCCAATTTAATCATACTAAAACCTGATAAAACTAGTAAAACTATTCTGATGAATAAATTAGATTATCAAAACAAAATGAACGATATTTTACCAGATCAAAATGCAAAAAAAATTATCAAACGATCTCACCAAAGTATCAAAAATTAATTAAAAACAGCTTAATTAAATGAAACAAAAAATTAATAATTCAATGTGTTAACCCGAGTTTAAAGTTTGCAGAAGTTGAAATTGTTTTCAGATTTTAACAATTTAGACCAAAAAACCAGCGACCTTTATAATCACATGGGAAAAGTAAAGACACGGTATTTCTTCTTCTCTTTGAATCATTTCTTCCCTTTTATTTATCAAAGATTACGCTAGTTACTACATATGTATGAGACTTTCATTCTCTCAATCTTTCGGAATTAAGACGTCATTTAATAGTTACCTCATGACCAACAATGGAGACCATTAGAGGGGCCTTTTACAACCATAAAAAACGCTATTTAAACTAATAGGGCAATAACTCAACTTAATACCATCTTTCAGCCAACATTATCTTAATCTCTCAGAAAGAGTGGCCGTGCCGTAGATCCTTCCGTTAACGAAATGCGTCCCGTTCCGAATCATATTATAAACCGCATTACATTAAAACGCAGATACCAGAAACATTTGGAAACTAAATAGAGAACGTAACATCGGCTCTTACCTAATACGACTACACATAAACCTAGTTGCAACGAGGCGACCAGAATAGACTACTTAGTAACCCGGACCCATTAATCATAAGCCGCAGCCAGCCTTATCTCTCCCGTATTCCTGGTGAACGTGTTAATAGATCTACGGAGACTGCGGATTCTCAGGGGATGTTTTAGCGTTTCGGGGGATGCGAGGTGGGTGGGTGGAGGGTAAGAGGCTGACGACGTCGTACCGACGTGGTAGGGTTGGTCGGCCGTGCTCGAGGAACTGCTACATGTGTGCTAGCCAATGTTCCCTGTCCTCTGGGAGTTGCCCGCCTTATCGACAGGGCAACACCGCACGGACCTCTGTTCAGATTACACGGTACACAGCTCGGTTTAGTTCGCCGGGTGAATATTCGTGTTGTACAGAATTCCTGGTGCTTCGACGAGTTGCAGCATTGTTGAATTGTGACACTAGGTTTCTGCGGGGAAGGAGATCGGAAATGAATTCGCTAGCTGAATGAGTGGGTTTGAATTATTGACGGGGAAGTGGATGACGAATGGATAACAGAGTTTTGGTTAAATGAAACCTTAATAAGGAAATAATAAAGAATCTAATTATACACTTTTCGCTAAGTAAACAATTCAAGAGTTTCGTCTGACTGACTCAACATAATTTTTGAAAAAAACTATGGAATCTTAAGAACATAAAACTTGGAAAGCACATTTTATTTACAATAGGTTATTGAAATGAGAGTTTAAAATCTTCTAATTCTCATTCTAATTCTCATAGTTAAAAGGACTTTTAGGCTTATAGGTCTACAATTTGACATATTGTTTTAGATTTAGCACTACAATGAAAAGAACATATCTCTAAAATCGAGGTTAGATGAATTTTAAGATAACATCCGTTCTACAAGAGGTCCTAATGGATGTAGTGGACGAAACGACTAATCGAACCCATGCGGATGCTATCTCTTAAAAACTAACTAAACTATCTATAATCGAAAAATATATCAACAACCACCTTGTCAACATTTATTTAATATGAACTACGTTGAGTCTCCGCCTCTTTGTACCAGTGTCGAAACCTAGGAAACTACCTTGAAACCATATAGTTACCAGACGACAAATTAATTAACACGCAATCCAGTGTATACTGGATTTACAAACACGTGTATACATAAAATAATAATTACATCTACTACGGTTGGTGATTTATTCTACGTATTGCTGTGGTCTGGCACCCGGGTTTCCGGAAATTCAAATTTATATTTTTATTCATACCAGATTATCTTTATCAATGCAATGATAGAGTTTCCACAATTTTAATATTTTATTTTGAAAATATTCTGTTAATAGAATTGTTTGTTAAGTTTAATGTAATTGTTCAGTTGTGTATTTTAATTTCATTCAATTGTACATATTGCCTTCATCAGTATTGTATATTTTGTAGTTTCTATTCAAGAATTTTCTTTGCATTTTATGCGCTGCGAGTGCACGCAGATATTGTATTTTATATATATGACCGTGTTACCCAGACGCACGGCAGTTCCTTAAACGATGCCGGAGTAAGTATTTGTTATTTATTTTCGTTGCGGCCATTTTTGGTAAATTCATATTTATTTAAAATGTAGTTCGTTTTATTTGAATTTTTTTATCATCAGTACACAGCATAAATTATTGGCAATTATTGTAATTAGTAAGATTAGGATCCCTGATTTAGAATTTGTGAGAATTTCTCGTTGCATTGACAAAGCTGATTGTTTTTGTGTGTTTAAAAACATTTTATATACACCGCTGCGAGAATGAAGATGGACAGGACCACAAGGGAACTGGAAGTGGACGTTCTTGGAGACCAGAGTTAGCGGAGCCAAGGAACTTACGACAGGAAGGAGTCCGTTGTGGCAGGAACAAAGGGAAGGATGGACGAAAAGGATATTCAGAGAGATGGAGGAAACAGGACTAGCAAAAAGGAAAGTATTAGTATGGCTGAGCTGAGAGCAATGTTTAAAGCAATGAGTCAGAGGCAAGACAGGTGTTTTGAGAGAATTGATGCATGGTTGAGAAAAGATTACAGTGTTGTTGATGTAGAAAAGAAAGAGATTCAGACAGAAGGAGATAAAGTCAATTGGGATTCCCATACTTCTACTAAGGAGAAAGTTGTTGATTTGAGTAAAGAAAGGGAAGATAAAGTTGATGATAATGTTGATGGTTTGAATAAAGAAAGGGAAGATGAAGGTGATGATGATTTAGGTAGAAAAAGGGAAGAGAATGATGAAAATGTTAATAATTTAGGTAGAGAAGAGGAAAATATTGATGAAAAAATGGAAGTTTGTGATGATAGTTTTAAGTTTGAAATACAAGGTTGCGGAAAAGTTGGTAGAGGTGATGATATACAAGGTAGCGAAAAAGTTGTTGGAGATGATGAAATAAATGATGTTGGATCCGAAGAGGATATCGAGGATAGAAGGTATTGGTGAGTCAGAGGTTGAGGTTATTGGTGAGTTAGAGGTAGAGAAAGAAGAAGTCAACAATTCCCAAAGAGAATCCGCAGAAGAAGTTATCAATTCCCAAATAGAATTCCCAGAAGAAGTAATCAATTCCCAGAGAGAATCCCCGGATGTTGTAAATGAAATTGAAATCAATTGTGATGAGAAGTCTGAAGCTGAAATCAATGTTTCGAACCAGTATGTATCAGTAGAAGATAAGTTACCTGTTATTGTTGTTGAGTACGAACACTCTCCAGAAGAAGTTAATGAAATTGAAATTGATCATGAGATGAAGTTTGAGTCTGAAGTCAAGGAAGTTACCAACCAGAATGATCCTTAGAAAATAAGTCCCGCAGCATAATGTTGTCGATGATGAACACTCTCTTGACAGAAGTCGAGTCAAAGCCTGTCAGTTTATGAATAACCGTCCCCTGAAGCCATGTTTGAGCATAAATTAAAAGAATGTTTCTGTTTTTCGAGCTATCCTTCTGGAAATCCAAGCGAGAGGCACATCCAAGGAGTGGAGAAGTTCCTCTGGATGCAGACCCACCACTGCCACACTGACTGCCACGTCGATTGCTGTCGGAAACTGGATCTACCGGATGGTATGTTGAACACTTCCACCTCGAGCCAGGGTTGATGTCAGCACCCGGAAGTGACGTTTTCACCCCTGTGTGCGGAATACGGTATTGTTTGTTTGGTGCGGGAAACTTTAGAATATTGCCTTTTCGGTGCGCGGACACATTTCTAAGGAGAAACACTCAATTTTCGTTGAAACTTTCGTTTTCCCCTTAGTAATTGGGAGATGTGCTGTGGTCTGGCACCCGGGTTTCCGGAAATTCAAATTTGTATTTTTATTCATATCAGATTATCTTTATCAATGCAATGAATAGAGTTATCCACAATTTTAATATTTTATTTTGAAAAGATTTGTTAATAGAATTTGGCTGTAAGTTAATGTAAAGTGTCAGTTGTGTATTTTAATTTCATTCAATTGTACATATTCAAGAATTTTCTTTGCATTTTATGCGCTGCGAGTGCACGCGGATATTGTATTTTTATATATATGACCGTGTTACCCAGAGGCACGGCAGTTCCTTAAACGATGCCGGAGTAAGTACTTGTTATTTATTTTTGTTGCTGCCATTTTTGGTAAATTCATATTTATTTAAAATGTAGTTCGTTTTATTTGACATTTTTTATCATCAGTACACAGCAGTATGCACTATGTATATTGTGATGTTATAAGGTAGCACACAGCCAGATATAAAAAAAATAATTTTGAAATACAATGCTGTATTTAAACTACTAAAATCCTATTTTTAATCATTCCCATGCATTAATAAAATGGATGTTATTAATCTTAAATCATAAGTGTATCCTCTTTAATGTCAGATGGCATGCCCTTTTATCTTTAGTATAACCGAGGATGCCTTCGTCCTCTGCTCGAATATTTAATATTAAAGTAGTTAATTCAAGTGAAATTGTGTGCTTGAGACTCTTATAAACCATGTATCAATACTATTGATCGACTTTGTAAAATCAAGAAAACATTTAAGTGAAACAAAAATGAGATTTTATTTTATAAATGGTTCGAAATAGTTAGCAGTGTAAAATAACGCAAATAAGAACATAATTATTTCAAGTAAGTAACATGAGTTCGCTTGTTAAATAACAATGACGTTTTCAAATAGTAATTCCAAGTTTTGCAAATTAATTCAATCATAAAATATAAATACGTCGAATTTTAAATTTCAAATTCCCGCGGCTTTCTGCTATTTGTACCTGTGTGATTCTATGGTTGAATGACGGACAGATATCAGCTTATGCTACATTTAATAGTAAAAATTACTGGGTATTCGGATTCGTGCTGTAAGAATACGTACCAAATATTAAAATTCAAAATTGCCACGTTATACAAATTTTTACGCCAATTATCTCAAGATGGTAGCAAGTGTTTACAAAAATTTCTAACTCAAAAATTCGGCGAAACTAAATAAAATTTCTTATAAGTACCTTGAAAATTAGATAAGAATTAAAATAAAACGTTCATATGAGGGCAAATCTTTGAGAGAGAAAACGGACACGCACAAGTAGTCAGGCATCTTGGTAATTTGGTCGTTGGAGTGATATGCTAATAATGCAAAGAAGCGTGCCAGTAAGGCACCAGTAATGTTTTTTTAGATAGGTTTTCAGTTAGCAGTTGAGAAAAAGGATCATGACAAAATCGAGTCTACTGAATTAAGCTATGAGTAATATCTCAAAAAAGCATACTCGGCATTACTTAAAATTCAAAATTGCTGTGACATCATGTCGTGATCTTTCGTTCGTAATTAAGTATATTCAACAGTTTTTAATTAAATTCGGTATGGTAATTTTATTTACTGTAATCCCTAAAAAGAACCACACTCAGAATGGTCAAGGAAGGAATGATTAGGCATAGGCCTCAATCTCCTGACGGTGATCAAACGTGGGACATGCCCCGGGATGACATGTCAAAAAAATTCAGCTTTGTGAAGGAATTCTTCACAGATTATCTAAAAATTATTTAAAGGTATTTAGTACCGGAAATTTTTCGGAAATTGCATTCTTCAACTAACAAGGTACACTGTGTAACTTGTACTGCCCTGTACTACTTGTGTTACTTCTTTACTTAGAAATTGTTATCTCTTCCTACCCGTATAAATTATTTAACCTTTGTTACTTAAGATCTGACTTTAAAGATTGAAAAACAAGAAATTTACACAATTTGTAGCAAAGCTATCATTATGTGAGTTAAGTATAGTAAATGCGAAATATGTTAAATTCTCTCTGTATTACAAAACTAAATTAAGTACAACTTATTTTTTTCTACATATTTAATCTTTATACACCATTATGGATTGGACAAATAAACAAAAGAGCATATTATTTTTGAAAATGAGAATAGAGTATAAAGACGTGCACAGTATCCCTCTTTCGACGTCATAGATTTTATATTAATTGTCGCACCATGCTCTCATATACAAAAATATACTACATCGAACTATCACATCTGAAGAGGTGGGCGGATATGGTACTGCGACTGGTAGTCATCAATTATCGGCGTAGGCACCGTGTCTTTTCCTTATGCTCCGGGTCGTCTGCATATGATTGATGTCCCATTTCGAACACGGTCAGGTTCCGAAACTCTTCGGCATGTAGGGACCGGACAGCAGATCGGACAACGGATGCAAAAAAAAATATTCCCTGCAACACGCAGCCAAATAAGTCATTAGAACATAATTATAAAGAAGTTAATCATGGTGACATTATTAGAAAAATAGATGTTATATGCAATTAGGTTAGGAACCATATGGAAATTTATATATCCACAATTATTATTATATTCTGCACATCCTTAAAATTGGGCATTATAATGTTGAGTTCCAGAGAAAATTAATCACCTAGTCGTTGACAGCTTTCATGTCATGTTCACCACCGATAACTTATTATCGTAAGAGTGAGTGTGCAAGTAGAAGGGATAAGCTAAAGTCGAAGATGAAATACTTCATCAGGTCTCAAATTTCTTTGAAATGCTTCTAATAGTAATGTAGCAATGAAGCAAAATTAATTTTCCCCTCTTGTGTTACGCGTAATGTTTTCACCTTCTCCAAGCAGGGTGAATGAGTTTTTTTTTTTTAAATAAGACATTTTAAATTAACTCAATCCAATTTGAAAGTTCGTTTTTGCAGTACAACCAAAATATTTTTCTAAGGAAAGTCGTGGACTTCTGAAATCGAACATAGAATAGGATTGCAGAGCTGGTAATATTTGCACTTAAAAGATATGGCGACCAACCTTTCTTGATATAGATACATTAGCAACCTGATTCCAATCGTATGTATCTTTACGAAGAGCATACTATGTTTTACGTATAATTTTGGTAAGTTTAGCAATGCAAAAGTATTCGCATTTTAAATCTGTATTCGTGAAATTTAAATATTCCTTTTAAAGTGAGCCCATGAACCAATGAACAGTATTATATCTCTTGGTCTCTCCAGACTTCAAAGAGGTATAAGGCAATCCTATCGTTTTAGCATCAAAATGGACATCAAATGAACGACAGAAGAGTAGAGAAAAGTAAAGTGCCGGAAGAAGCGAACAAGATATGAAGATTGGTGAAGGAAAAAATGTGTGAGGTGGAATAGAGTCACGATCCATATTGACATTAGTCAAAATGGACATCATATGAACGACAGAAGAGTAGAGAAAAATAAAGTAGTGGAAGAAGCAACAAGATGTGAAGATTGGTGAAGGAAAAAAGTGTGAGGTGGAATGGAGTCACGATCAATATTGACATTAGTCTATAGAACACTCGGTGTGGGGATGTGTGAAATGTGGGAAAAGCATTGCGGTACAATAACGAAATTAATCTATAATGAAGCGTGTTTTTCAAGCTCTGAGGAATAGTTTATCAATTCAGACTCTCAAGACTGTTACTTTGCTGAGATTCAATCAAGACTAACATAGGAATATTTCTCTGGGGCTCGTCACCATCTGCTAATCCGTATTTCTTACGCACAAGCTATGATTTGCTTCTGCGCAAGAAATCCTGGGCGGGTTACAGCTAAATGAATTTTGCAGAAATACATTTAGTGTACTTGGTATTTTAACCGTTTACGTGTGCCGTCACTTTTTATGTATGAGGCAATATGCTACACTCCCAGACAATCCGGTAAATACGTCACAAGCAGAGACATACATAGTCACAGTAGACGACATCTGGATAATTTTCAATTGCCGAGATGGGAATTGCAGGTCACCGAAGCGAAGACTAGAATTGTTAGTTACTGTGCTAATAAGTTGCCAAATGGAATTAAAAAAAAATCTCTCACCTCAAGCTTCTAACATAATCTTAAGAGATTTTTCATTCAAAATGCTTTTTATAGCGTACAGAAATTTTTAAGTTTAAGTTGTTTTATATTCTTTTTTTTTAACTTTTTATTCTAATTTCACTTTTTTCTTTCCGTATAGTGAATGTATTTAGTGCTGGTCGAGCTCCTATATTTTGTTAATTTCGTTTTATTCGTTTAATTTCTAGTTTATTTTTCCTCACTCTCCTGTATTCGATTGATTGTAAAATCATGTTTAATTACACAAACACACTTAATTACTTAATTTTGCCCTTTTAATTAAGCGTATTATCGTTGAGAGCCTCTTTGTGTAGCTTGATAGCTGAGGGGCTCACCACGTCCATCGCAAGAAGCTTTGTCCTCGCCAGGGCGTTGCATTAGCTCAGCACGTGAGCTGATATTTCTTTCTCCCCTTGGTAGAATCTGTAATACATCAATCTACCAGGCCGATTTTATGCATATGCATATTTAGTCTACAGTGACCAGTCAGCAGCTATTACTATTTTGATAGTCTTACTATCTTTACTCAGTATTAGGTCTGTAGTAAATATTGGCCTCTGTTCTTTTAAAAGCTCTTTTGCCTGTCTGTGTCCTGGTGGCTTTTGCCATCACTTCCTGGATTCATTACATATCCATTCATCGATGGATTTTTTAATTTGCGATCTGGTAATGCCAAAAGGAGGGCTAGCTCCAATAAATAACGTTGATGAACCTCGACCTACATACGGGGCAGTAGTCTGGTGGAGGAGGACAGAAGTGAAACTGCTAACCGCTGTCCAGAGACAGGCATTGCTGGGTATCACTGGTGCAATTAACAGCACCGGGACCGCCTCTTTGGAGACCATTGTGGGCCTCCCCCCGCTGGAGCTCTATGTGCGAGCGGAGGCAATGAATGCGATCCTTAGACTGAAAGCCAACAACCTGTGGCATCCCAACTTCAGGGTGGGAGGGCACACCTATACTACGAGTACGATGCTGGACGGACCATTGCTGCAAATGCCCACGGACAGTATGGCACCCGAAACTATCTTCACTGAAAAGGTGAAAATCTCCATACCGAACAGGGACCAGGCACGCAGTGAGATCACTGCTAATGATAACTGATTCACGGATGGATCTAAATCCAGCCAGGGCACAGGAGCCGGTATTTGTGGGCACAGTCCTAATCAAAGGATATCCATAAGCCTGGGGAAACATACAACAGTCTTCCAGGCAGAGGTATCCGCCCTTGCAGCCTGTGCAGAAATGATTGCAAAAGGGGGCTACATGAGGAGGAAAATTAATATAATGACTGACAGCCAGGCTGTCATTAAGGCAGTCGCAAACCTAGTAACTAGGTCAAAACTAGTTAGAGACTGCAAACAATCCCTCAATGCACTGGTACGAGACTACACGGTGTCTCTGATTTGGGTGCCGGGACATGTGGATATAAAGGGCAATGTAATAGCCGATGAACTAGCTAAGGAGGGCTCTAAGAGACACTTCATGGGTCCAGAGCTCGTATGTGGGATTACTAAGGATTCCGCAAGAAAGGAGATCTGGACCTGGTTAGATAAAGAAATGGAGGTCAACTCCATACCAAAACGCTGCTAGGGGATGGGGATGTTAGTTTCTCTGATAACCCACCCAGGCGCAGTAAGAAAGAAGTTAAAACCATTACTGGGTTGGTAACTGACACTGTCCCTGAAAAAGCATCTATACAACACAGACCGGGTAAGCAAACCGTGGTGTAGAAGATGCGAACTACAGGAGGAAACGAGTTTACATGTAATCTGCACATGTGAGGAACTGAAGGTACTTAGGCAGAAATATTTCGGGAGAGATCTATTGGAGCCCTCGAAGTTCTCAAGTTCCACTGGGCAAGATACTGGGCTTTATAGAGAACACCCAGCTGCTCGAGTGGAAATAAGAGAATTAATAGGGATGGTACAATGAGCACCTAGCTCAAATGCCCGGACATTAAGTGCCCAGCCTAACTTTAATGAAATGAATGAATGAATGAACCTCGCCTGGCCAGATCGTCGGCGACCTAGTTTCCTTTATAGTCTATATATACATATGGCGATTATGCCAGAATAAACTAAAAAAGATAATAATTGTCAACATACACCCTACCATAGACGAAAATATCCAAGCAAAGCTATTTTATCCAAATAATTTTACAAATTCTCGCTGAATGTAACTTATGAAAGTACATAAGCTATCCAGTATTTGCTATGTGTTATTCCACCAACTACTAGCAAATATTCTATCTCCTGACAATTAAAACATCCAAGATAACGTATATTAGAAGTTGTCACGCAGAAAGTGTCGCAACTTATATCCGTTCCATTATCTCATCTAAAAACTATAGTCAAACGTCATAAATAGGTACAGATCTGAAAAATTCCCATGCGATATCAGACACGTCGATGCGATCAACCACATGCTGAGCATCGTACAACGTTCACACCTCGGATACTTGCCGCGTATCGTTCGCCTCGCGGTAGGAATAATTCCAACACCGTCACTGACACGACCAACGTTTTTATTATGTAAATTGCTTAACGCCTGTACCGTATATATGTTTATATAAACATAAACTCACTACATACAGGCATTCATACATACGAACAAGCACGCATACTAACTCGTGGTAATATTTCTATATTTCTGTGTATATTACCTATATACATGAAACGTATCAGGCATTGCGTTGCTTCCCTAGTATATTTCTCTGCTATGGGTAGCCAGAGGTCGTTCAGCATCGCCGCAATAAATCAACAGCGATTAACATAATATTTCTATAATTTTGATATATGCCTTGGTATTGTGTCGTGATTTTCTATTAAGATACCCGGCCATCGTGGATTATTAATTACACGAACATTAGTTTTAAGTGTTTGTTGGTACTGTCGGGCGACGGTCAAAACTTATAAATAAATTTCGATAGGTTGGATAAATTATGTTGTTAGTTTTGAATGAAATTTATTACCGATGTGTTTTCTGTTAAAGGAACTACCAGCCGGCGTGGTGGAAAAGATACAGGCACTTAGAGATATAAAATGCCGTGAGAAATATGTCAGAATTAATATTTTTATTACCGATAGAGCAATATGTAACGCCTACGTTTCTATGATGCTTATTTATTTTTAAAGAAATTCTAAAGAAATAAATCAACTACAGAAGGACATTAGAAAATGCGTTATTTACGTTAAATGATAGAAAATATATTATTTTTACTCTGAATATTGTACAAAAGTTTACCTTGATGCAAATGTAATCAATTGTGTTTGATCAAATTTTCGGGAAAAGATGTTCAGGAAACTGTAAGAGGAGTATCAAGTAGAGAAAAACAAAAATTAATGGTACGCTGGCTGTTAGAGATTAATTAATGTCGTAAATAAACCCTTTGGGCAAAGGTATGATAACTAAAAAGAAAATAGACTATTAGGACTTATTTTGTCCCTACGCCAAGTTTAAATATCATAG
>RXPK01001776.1:0-116795 GCA_004143645.1 Protaetia brevitarsis
ACAACGCCTGTAAATCATTACATTCGGTGGAATATCTGCGTTCATAAAAATGCGTAGTGGGTCGAGATAAGGTCCAATTTCGCCCCAAGTTACTGGCAATTTTAAGGATGACTACTTCGAATAACACTTCGCTCTTTTTTTGCATGAATCTAAAAACATCTGTTAAATTATAATAGTCTTGCGAAAACCATGATTTATAAAGATTAATACCTTTTAATAATAGCGTAATCAAAAATGATAAAGAATGCCAAATGCTTTGCGTAAATATTCAATTTCATCGACTTTATCAGTACCACAACTCTTGCTATTAATGTACCTATTGCGATAAGAGGCGTGCCTTGGGGTAGATTTTAGGACCATGTTGTTTTCTTATCTCCATTTCGCGATGTTTACGATTCGATTAAATCGGTTCTAGCATATACGAGGCAGTCTGCAACATGAAAAAGTCACTACCTCTGCTAAAATAGCGTGTTTTTGCTTAAAACGACAAGATCGCGGTACCTAATACAAAAATATTTACATATATACATACAAAAGCGTGTATTTCGCCATGGCATACAACAGAACTGCAGTATGCACTCCACATTTTTTTCAGTAGCGTTACAATGTTAACATGGTTTTAATGTAAATGGAATGATGGGATCTGCGATAAGGTTTAAATGAATCGAGACAAAGAGATAAAAAAGAAGCCGATTCAAAATTAGCCAAGTAATTTTCCAATTAATCTGCTATTTATCCCGTCGAAAAACTTATTACATTATTTAATTAGATTGCAGTAGATTGTAGTCGTCCAGCTGTATAAGTCAGTTATTTGAAAATAAGAAAACCCGTGCTTTTATAAATTGGTTAAGAAAAAAACAGAAATTATTGATGAACATGCTGGATTCTATCAATTCCATAATTGCTTCATAATCGGGATACTTATAATTTTAAAAATGCGCATATCCTATTACACAGTAAGGTTCAACTTAATTCCAACTAGTTAAGGTAACAAGGAGGTATCGGATTTATTGGACAAGTAGGATGATCAGGTTAGCTAACGTTAACAAACGTACACATCTGAATAATAGATTTCCCTTCTAAATGTGGAATTGCTGAAATTGCTCGTATTGAAAGAGGAATGTTATTTGCTTGCGGTATAATATGTTACATTGTTGCATACCTAGTTACGGGAAATAAATGGCTGAGAGGAAGACAAAAGGTACAATAGATCAACCCAAGAGGTCGCCTAAAGATATACCAATAATGATAACGTACATATATGTGGTATTTTTCGTAACACGCTCACGGATTGCAGAACTGTAAATTGGCGTTGCTTACGGCATATTTGCTTTATAAGTTAAGTGAAAACTATATTGTATAATTTCATTAATTCATGATATGGAACTCCAGCGAAAGTAATTTTATATGTAACAAACCTGCGGTCCTAGAATGGAACCCTGCGGCACACCAGTCTATGAAAAAAATCATTGTTACTAGAATATTAAGAGTATTTTGTTATGGAATAAGTGAAGTTGATTAAAAGTTTTAAGATAAAAACAAGTCAATAGGAGAAACTCTACAATACTGTAGTTTAGTAAGTAAATAATTTTGTTTTAAGTATATACTTTAGTCAACTACAAACACTACTTTAATTATCTATTAGGGTATGTTGCCAAGATTGAACAACAAACCGTATTCAAATTAGAACGTGCCACATGCGGTAACTAAGAAGTTAAAAGTTAAAGTGCTTAGGTGAATATTCCCGTACACCGCCAATATACTTTCACATTTGGAATGCAGCTAGAATTCTAGCAAATATATGCGCGCAACAGATCCCCGGCGAAATCTGGCTGCTCGGTACGTGGTCTAAACGGAAGCGCTTCGTAGTCCTCTCTAAAATCCGTGGGCGGAATTTCTGACTTCTGCCACCCAGGAACTGTATTCCCGCCAAGGCGAGTGCGGCTTACAAGTTTTTGACTTATGTGTATTTATTTTGGCCGAAGTCCTTTCAGCATGGATCTAAATATTTTGCCCTTAACGCATATACCGCAGAAAGGCGCGTACTTTATCAAAATACGAAGATATAAATGAGATTACTGTTTTAAGATACGGATAATAGTAGACGTTTAATGATATTGCCAAAGTTAACATTACTGTAATGTTTATAAATGTTCATTTTGAAAACACGTTATCTCCATTATACATTCTTACCAGTATTTTCGTACCGATTGCGTTTTCTCTGTATACAGGTTGTTTCTTTTAAATAATCTTATGCATTTTGAAAAATAAAATATTAAAAAATTGTAGGAAATTGCTGAAGTAAGAAAAATTGATAAGTAATGTTGCTGCATCCTCTCGCATACTAATAATATTCCTTTATTGAAAATTATATAACCTATCAAAGCTGATTACATTTTGAAACTTTTTACACAAAAAAATGCCTCCTATAGAAAATGTGACCAAAGTCAGAGTTATCGCAGATTGAAATAAAATTTCATAATAAGGGAAATAGTTGCAAGAAATAACCCAAGAGTACCGTCCAGCAGTTCATAAATTTACTCAACGAAACAAAAATTTCTGATTAAATGTGGTATTTACCCAGTATCGTAGAATTAAAACAATATTTAAGACGTTACAAACTTTCAAATAAATTTTGCCTTAACATCGACCCACAAAGAAAACCATGTTGCATATGCAGTTAGAACATAGCACGTAATATGGATTTTGAGCGGATTGATAACAATTTCATTAATGATTTATATGTAGATAATCTCAAAGTTCATTTTTGAGATTAAATTGCAATTTATGCAACTAGTATTTTGTGGGACATTTAAGGAAACTAAATTCAGATTCATGCATTGTCACAATCAATGGACACAATTTTTCTTGCAGATAATGGCTAAGCAATTGAATGTTTGTCGGGTATCCTCGCAGAGCTAAATTTCCCTCCTACTCACTGCGGACATAGTAATTGACTGGCGGAGCTGGTGATCCCTTGCAATAGCCAGGATCCTTAAAAGCACTTGGCTATCATAGGATTCCAAATCGGATCTCTTAACGTGTTAATTTGCCTTCACGAAATCCTGACTTGAACATGGTAAAAAAATAGGAGGATTAATGACTAATAGAGTGAAACAATTAAATCAGAGACATCAAAATAAGGAAGAACTTATCCTAACAGCATATAAAAGTGTTAACGAAGATAACAGTTATTTTTCTCTTTTCAAACAGATTTCTGGGTATAACTTGTTATATTTTCTACTGGAGTGGCCGTTTAGGGCAGCGGCAAAAAAGCCAAAATAATCGGCTCTACTAATTAGCTAAACTAGCAATAATGAGCTTTGGAAAATAGGAAAGAGGGAAAGAAGTTGTCAATGTATTGTTCCAGGAAAGCTGTGGTGCTCGAGTCTTCTATAAAAACAATGCTTCATTCATTTGCTCGGATGAATTAAATTACAACCTCAATGTAGAGTCGAATTAATTGTTGGAATCCCACGCGAAGAAGAATTTCATGCAGAGCATCCAGTTAAGTATCTTCCATATCCGAAGTTTTTAAGAATTATTGTAGGTAAGTGAGAAAAATGGGAAGTGTGATCAAGGATTCCCAGAAGAAGGTATATGCTATTTACTGCTCAAAAGAGTATTTTTGTAAGTATCCATACAAAAAGAGTTGCTTTCATTCAAAGGTACGTAGAAAAGGAATAAATCTCAGCCGCACAAAGCGTTCAGAATTTGCATGGATACTATTACACTACACTACAGAGTAGAATTCTGGGAATGGCTTTTGGAAAAGAAAGGCAAACGAATTTGCCATTATTAGACATTATTTGCTAAATTTGTTGAAGAGAAAAGCTAAGTTTAAACAAAAGAACTTAAATTAAACATATTTTGAAAAGAAATGGTCAAAAAACCATCAAAATATTCAGTTATGAATGATTCTTAAAGAGATATAAGACATCAGTAAAAGTTAGGCCACTGAATCAGGATTATAATTCCATATTTTAAAATAGCTGGCCAAGAAATAAAGAGGAATAAATAAATATCCTACACTAGGGTTAGGTGATTTTGTTACAACACTTTGTATTACATATATCATTTGTCTATTTTACACGTTTTCATTTATTTGCTGTTCTACACCTTCACCATCTTTAAAGAAATGATAAATCGATTGCGAGAGTCTAGATGGTACAAGGTATATCGTTTGAATGCGTTTTGACTGCATATCCAACAACCGCTCGCTCTTAAATTTCTTCTAAAGAACATTTCTTTATGGCGACGAAGTAAGTTCATATTTTAATGATATCTTCAATCAATAAAATTGCAAATATTAGTGCGACCGTAAATCTTGCTTGGCCAAAGAAAGTAGAAGTCAAAATGATCCAAAAGTTGGCGTGTAGCTATGCTCAAGTAGTGCATTTTTTGGAATTGTTAGAAAAACGACTACAAAGTCAATAACAAGGAAACAAATAAAATGAAAATTACAATTTAAAATGGAAGTCAGGTTTAGAAGTGCGAACACGTAAATTACAGTTGCACTTTGCAGCGGATTAACCAAGAATAAGTCCCAAGCTTTGAATAGACTGGTAGTGGATGGAGGATCCTAAAACCAGGAGCATTTTTCTTTTTCTGACAGTTCAAAATTGATCCTGTATTAATAAGTAGCAATTTTCTCCCAAAAAGCGCAATTTTCATAATCGCGATTTGCAGTAAGTGTTCAAAACATTTAAGAATTTTTTTTAGGATAACTTTGCGTATGTAAAAAATCCTTAGCTAAAGTAAGTATTTAATAAACGCGTTTTCTAAATACATCGAATAAAATATTATTGGTAAATGCATCATATAGTTTATTCGTGATTGTCAAAAAAAGCGGCTGAATATATTTCTCAAACAGAAAATGTTGATGTGCGGCGCTTTGTGTACTGAAAACATTGAACACCTTCTCAACTTTAGTATTGAGGCGGCAGTTGCCAACAAGTGGTTTTACGTTCAATAACGTTATTAGTGTGGTTACGCTTTCTATTAAACATTGCAAAGTTTGAACATTTTCTGCTTTTTGAGCTAATATTCGTCCTATGCTTACAACAGTTTGAAAATTACTTCCTTACTGTTGCGAGCACATACAAATTGTCGCGCACTTGTCGGGCCACCACTTTGAAGAATCGCATTAGGTACTTGCTTTAGTTTTATTTTGATGTTGAGCACACACAATCATTTATGGTGAACGGTACCCTGTCATCAGCGTGTTCTAAAAACATCATTGTCATGGACGAAAGGTTCAGTGTTTGAAATTGTAATATGGCTGGAATGTCACGAAATGTCCTTATTTACAATCAGAATTTATTTCCTATTTTAGAACACTTATAAAACTTGTTTTCAACCAAAAAATAATGCTCGAGGTTTCGGAACCATTCAGATCTATGTCTTTCACTTTGTGTCTGCGCGTTTTTGTTTCGCAACGCATTCTAAACGATACCCGTAAAATTGTCGATTTAACGTATAACAAGGATGAAGTTTTTGTTCCATTATTCAGTAGGCAGGGGGTAGATTATTCTAGATGATAAGTAATGTTGCAATTGTAAAAGTTATTTGGTGAGGAATGGCGAGCTACTTCTTGAGGGTGCTGTTGAAACAAAAGCGGACGTGCAGACGGATAGTAACGAAGCGGGCTGCATAAACAGAGAGCATATGCGTCATCCGGCGTCTAGAAATACAATAATATGTCGCGACGGGGCAACGGCAGGGAAAAAGGCAAAACAAACGCCGGAAAATTTATGACACCATATTGAAATGTAACTTCGGTATTAGACCGTTAAGATATATCTTCGCGTGAGAAGTTAACATTCAACAAGAAATCAAAGGTGCGTATTCACGAATTGTCACTCATTTACTTATTAACAGGCTCGTAACGGTCTCGAGTGTGTCATACGGAATTTGATTGGAGATAACAGAGCGGAGCGTAGTCGAACAAAAGCTGTTAGCTTTCAAACTAATCGCCTCGTTCATTACTTATGCATGACGATGATGATTTTATTCAAATACCAACGGCGCCCAATTTGTATGATAAGTGGACGCGCTTAATGAAGACCTTCGAAATTAATTAATTCCGTCGTATTAATTTCCGAAAGTGGCTTTCGCGTTTTCTGTGCGCAGCGAACTTGTCGAAAGCTCGGCAGAAAAATTAAAACTCCTACGGCGGCTACTTCCGCTTGGGAGAATTATGACGTTTACCGCACCTCGGGCGCTTCGGTTAACATAAATAAATACGGGAGAATTAATTCGACGACTTCGCACGAATCGCACCCGCGCGACCAATTCCCGAATTACGAGAACGTGTCCGCCCAGCTAACTCCCGCGAAGTCAAAAAAATAATTGAATTTTTAAGTGAGACGGTTCACGCGCTGAAGATGGATTTAAACTAAACACGATTATCTAACTAAAATATTACGCACGACAATACATAGTAATTATTCTATAAAATTCAGAATTAGGAGTAGCAAATGCAAACCTGAAGTTCTTGCTGCAGTATGTAATAGCTGCTAATACCATTAACGGAATTTCAGCTATACGAACGCCATCTTTAACAAAGATTAACATATTAAAAAAAAAGACTTAACAATTCCTAAGACGACTGCAGTAGATATCCTCGTCATCAAACAAAACAAACATTGTTTGAAAGTAAGCAAAACGTACATGCCTGTAAGCAGAAAACCCTGTGGCCATTTCTAACAAGATGAATTCTCGACCAAACAATATGATTTTTTGCACAAATTATAAACATTTAGTTATATCACAATTTACTGGTTTAAATGAACTAGCTAGCTCTGTATGTACACTAAACAAAGTGGGATGGTCAATTAGAGGGCTCGAAAGATACTCACAAATAATTTCTACCAGTCGATAATATTTTTAGGTTTTGTACCAAAATATTCGACTAAAATTTAAGAAATTTTATGATACATCAAAAACGGCAAGCAATGGAATTCTTGTAGAAAAGTGCGTCCATTAATATACAAAAGATTAGGGTTTCGGCTATTTCTAACAGAGATTGGGGTACCAAAATAACTAAAAGTAGTAAAAATGAAACACGGTTCTTTCGGTTCCGCTTGTTCTCAAAAGGCTCGTGCAGTCAGATAAATACTTTGCGAGAAGGCAGTATTAAATCGATAGTTCATTCATAAATTGAGGAATTAGGAATGAAAAATAACGATATTTAACCAGTTTCAGTTTCAAATTTGCAAATTCTTCGAAAGTCGTTAGAGACATCGAACTCAGATTTTCACCAATGATTTCCAATGCAAATGCACATCCAATAAAAGATACCAGGCTTCAGCATCGACCTAAGGTTCCAAAACTTTGAACTCAGAACAAAAGGCACCCAAGTTGATCTCTCCAATTTGGATAAAATTTGGTAAAAATATCAGAATACCAAAAAATATTTGATACGTACCATTTTTCCCATCCCTGCTCTTGTATATCATAAATTCAATCTTTTCTGTTTTAGTCTTCAAACTACACGAAAAAATGAAAATTACGTGCTTTTGGATTTTTTTCTAAATGTTTATTTTAGGAAGTTATCATTATTTCTATGTACACCGACCGAAGATTATTTCCCTTATTTAGAAGTTCATAAAAATGTTTGGTACCTATACTATATATTTATAGGAGTACTAATAATAATACTTTATTGCCATGGCTTTTTAAGAAACATTGACACTGTCAGTAGCATAAATCAATTTCTTAATCGAAACACATAGAACAAACTTAGAACAACTAAGTACCTAAAACACACACACTAAAGATATTTTATAATTAACTAGAACTATACTAAAATATATAGACAAGCCACATTGCCATCGAAGCTATATATATATATATAAAGAAGATGATGAATAAATGAGGATAGAAAGGCTTCTAAAGGAAAACGCCTACTTCATAGTAACTATAGTATATAATGCTTTTTTACTAATAATTCTTTTGTTTTATTGGAATTCATGAAATATTTGGCCATTAATTATAGAGAGAATCATAACTTTAGAATAAGCTATTGAAAATTAACTCTTAAAAACAATATTGTTGTATTCAATAGAATACAATGGCTGTGGAAGATTTTGTGAATATTTAGAGTAAGACACGAGAAGACAACGCGATATGTTTCCATTTAGAGCTAAAGTTGTTCGTTGTAAGAAGCACATACATCACATAAGTGACAAGTGGTTTACTGGAACAAACATACACAAGCCATAGATAAAAAAAAAAAACGTTATTATTACTTTTGCCCTTGTAAGACATTTTTCCATTAGAATCTTCAAAAAGAATTTAATGAATCGTCATTACTTAGTGCAATAAAGTGCTATAGTTGCCGTCATTTAGAAATATTTTCGCGACAACTCCACTAGGAATAATAGTAAATTTAATGCAACATAAAATGCGTTACTGAGTTTATCGTATTGTTAGCCAAAATAAAATATTGTTGAAAAAAAAAACATTACTGCGTTTGATTACAACATATGGCGTCTAACGAACATTTTATGATTGAATGAATACAACCAATCATTTTATTGTTTATATGTAGTAAAAATTTATGACACATATAATTAAATGACGGGAACAAAAAATAATTTGATGTTGGAGGATTATTGGGGAATTCGATTATAATTATCATATGTGTATAACCGAATATAATGCAATGAATCAGTCATTGTAATTATATATAATTATGGATAACTGATAACAGCTTATTAATTTTTGTAATCAAAAAAAAAATCCTGCCATGCCTAGTGCTGATCGATAGGTACAACAAGCTTTAAAATTCTTTGATAGAAATCGTCTTAAAAGTTTCGGTATCCAAGAAAATGAAAAAGAAATGTATGTTTGAATGTTTGAGGTCCATAATTAGATTATGTGATTAAAACGTACAATTTTAAATTATTTTATAACACTTCTGCGACCGGTTTCGGTTTTCAGTAAACCTTCATCAGGCAGATGCGGTTATAACAACTAGAAGTGAATATAATCGAAAATCACATCTAGCAGAAATCTGTGGGGCCAAAGAACTGTGAGCAAAAGTAAATACTTTTTTTTTGCTTTAATAATTCGGCAAGAGTTATATACACAATTTAGAACAGGTCTTCTAAAATTCAATCTATAAATTAGTTTTGTAATGTTTGTCGTCAAAAAGTCAGTTCGGCAAGTTATTGACAAAGTACATAAACAGTACAATAAAATGTTACCAATATTGCAACAAATAAACGTTTCCTTTCACTTTTTTTTTCTTTTTTGATAATGTAAATATAATATAATAAACAAAACAAATTACCACAAACGCAAAATTTCAATGTACTTGAGTTGAGAAAGGAGTTTGAAGTTTTAACTATTTGCAACAGTTCAGTTGAAGCTTTAGGTTCAAATATATTTTTCGAATTTCAAATATTACTTATTTTCTTTTTACTATACTTATATCGATGTCTTAGAATGCACTACATTTTTTACATGTTTATTACTGTAATTTCTGTCTGAAGAAAATTTTATTCAGACGCTGACTTTTCAAACCAAGTAAATAACTTCAAACATTCAAAAAACTATCTTCCATGGAGTAGAACCTTTTTCCCAATCTGTGTAAAACACTTGCAGGACTTTAAAACAAAAAGCATTTCTTTCATTTCTTGATTATCGAACTCGCTTGAATAAACAACGATCATATATCTATAAGAAAAGAGTTCGCGTAATATTTATATTTTCTTGCTTAAATTATTATATTTGCTCTAGAAGTATAAAAATCTTATGACAGCATAATGATATGCATTTTTTTTTAAAAAGAAACTGAAAGGCTTTCATCTTAGTATTACTGCAAGCGTCCATCCAAAATGTTTCTAGCCAAATAAGGATTGGAAAAACAATTCACCACAACTCAAACGCCGCCGATACCGCTTTTCTATTGCCCATTTCGCGATTCGCTATCGTGAATTTAGGATGAAGGATCCTTTTCGGCTTGAGAAATACGAATGCAAAGTGCGCAAAGCACTCGCACACGTTTTCCCGGGATTTATTGGCACGCAAACGGCCTACAATAAAAATAAAACGACGAGCAGATATGGGGAAAATATGCAATGGAGGAGCACTTTATCGCTCGCTTTAAATGATTACGGACGTCCTCGTGCTCATTTTACTACCTTCACTTCATCCCTCAGCCTACTTATCGTCCCCCTCCCGGAGCGCTTGCGGAAACTGAAGAGAAACGAAATGGTTCCGAACAGGTTGGCGGTACCGACGCCACGCCGCCGTCACTCGTTCAAATTGCGTTTTATATATTAGGTGACGCTTATGGCTGTTCCGGTTCCGGGATACCGCGGAGGGTGGCGAAGCGTTCCAGGACCGTATCCGGCACGCAATACGACCGCAAAACTGGCCTAAATGTTCCGGTAATGAACAAATAGGAGGGTGAAGGGAGAGAGATGTGATTGCGAATACGAGGAGAGGAAAACGAGCCCGGTTGTTTACGCGCGATTCTTATGCCTGTCCTGCATCGGACGACCCCTGTATCAGGTTATTACACGTTCCAATAGCCGGGTGTCGTATAATATCACGGCCGGATGGATTCTGCACCCCCGACAGGGGGTACATGGTGAACACGAGATCCCGTCGGTGTACGAGGAATAAGCTAGGGTGAAATGGATAGAGAGAGATAGTTTTCACGTGTAAACAGATGCAATACGGGATGGGTATAACATGTATGTACCTAATATACTCACGATGGCCATTGTAGTAGTTAATTATGGTGTAATAATGAGAATGTCGCTTCTAATGAAGGTGGCTGCCTTACCTGAAACAAAACGGAAAAACAGATTAATGCCTACAGAGTCAATTAGCTAGTTAAGAGGGTATGGCGCTGGCTACATCTGATTATAGTATTCTAGTCATTTTACAGACAATAGGATAGTGTAGATGATGTACTAGCAAAATGTTTGAGCATATTTAATCAAATAATAAATAAAAAAAAAGTGATTCCATGATTAATAACGGTTTAGCGTGATTGTACATATGTTCCATTAGCGTGACGATTTTATTTTAAATTTTAAAAGGGTTATGGGAAAAAGTTGACGACTGCGAGAAATTGAGTTGGGAGTATCACAGAGGATATAACTACGTGAGTACATGTATTTAAGTCATAGAAATGATGGAACGTTAAAGAACTTTATTATTCCTTATCATTAAGTCAACAACTTATATTTTTTTTTTGAAAATTACTTCAAAATATTGTTAAAACGAAGAAAAGAGGAAAATTTACATTTAGGATAACATAAATGTTAACTGTGAATGAATGAATATTGTGAAGATACCTATAACTATAATATTTATCTATAAAGAATAACAATAATTGTAGGACGACAGGGAACCAGTAAACAAGCGTTAATTAACTTATAATTAATGCAATTAAGTCAAATCAAAATATGTATAGCATTCATGAATACTATAGGCGCTTTTTTCGTTGCTGCTAAATTTGTTATACTCGAATTCTTATTTGTAATGATAATAGCATTTTTTTTTGAAATTTTTGTTAGAACAACATAACCGATGTATGATATTGGAAATCATTACAATAGAATAAATGTCTTTTCTGATGTTAATTATACATGAAAATTAACAGATTTAAATGTGTGAAACTTAAAAGGATTTCGGCGGCTTCTGATGTGTTTGTATTTAAATTATAAACCTAAATAATTAGTGGATTTAGGATGGAATTAGCTTTATTGGTAGATATGTACATAAGCAATACTTTAGTTAGAAAACTTAAAGATACATCGGTACCGCGTTTGCTAAGGTATGGTGAATGTAGACATCAAAGCTAAAATAAACAAAGCAAGCCAAATTAATTTTGGATGCCTTACAAGAATTATTAAAACAAATGAAAGCAAGTTTTTGGAATAATAAGAAATATTCTCAACTGGATTAAATTAAATTATAGTCGATCGTGACTGGTTCAAATAACATTTAAATTGAAATTTTTACCACATTTCAAAAACATAAGAAACCATTTTTAATTTCCGAATATAACACTTTAATCTGTAATAACAAGCACCTAATCTCCTAAGTATAATGATCAGTTGACAACAAACTTAGTTTATTTACGAACGCAAACAAGTAACATAGGAAACATACTTGGGAGTATCAAATTGTAGTAGAAAATTGAAGTTTCAATTGTGTACATAGCACCAATGATTTTCTTTTAAATTGTAATAGTAAAATTTTGGAGTAGTAAAGAGAATTACATGTACCCTGGGTAAAATCGTTGTTATTTTCATTACCTAAAAAAATAAGCAATTATGTTAAAAATTTAAGAGAAGATAATGAAGCTATAATTAAAACAGGAATATAAATTTCAATAAAGTCATGAAAGGTTTAAAGACAAGTAAATAAATTGAGTTTCTTATTTTAAATAAAATGTGGGTAGTATAGTGCTTATTTGATTTGGTCCAAAAAGGAGTGAAATTATCTATTTGGCTAGGGCTGTTTAATTAACAGAAACCATTTTAGCCACGTCATTCTCAAGACGTAAAATATTATGTAATTTACATATATTTATATAACAATAAAAATTCTTATTATTCTAAAATTTTTGCCTTAACGTTTTTGATCATTTGCACAGGCGATAAGTTTAAGTATTCATTTGAATTTGTACTAGAGATGCGATATGGAAGGATAAGATCGATAGTTTAGAAACACCAATATCTGAAATTATTGTGTTTAATTTGAATTAGGGACTAAGTCCATAAGAAAACACACACTGTAACGTCGCATATTTAAAATCCTCATACTACTTGTATATGAAAATAAAAAAAATATTATCTACATAAGAGCAGTTCTAAATATTCTGTACAAAATACACATATTTTATATCAGAAGTTTCGTTGTTCAAATGCCGTTCACCCAGTTTTGGCAAAAATATGCCTACTAATACCTAGTTTCTCACTGATTCTATCGACATGTTTGCAACAAAGCAAAGGATTTTCTATGCACTTGCTTTCACTGGATTTCGTAGATAAATATCACAGCTCAACAAAACAAAGACTGATGATTGATAATCGCTATAGCAAAAGGGGGCTAGATGAGGAGAAAATTAATATAATGACTGACAGCTAGGTGGTTATCAAGGCAGTCTCGAACCCCATAACTAGGTCAAAATTAGATAGAGACTGCAAACAATCCCTCAATGCACTGGCACGAGACTACACGGTGTCTCTGATTTGGGTGCCGGGACATGAGGATATAAAGGGCATGTAATAGCCGACGAATTGACCAAGGAGGGCTATAAAAGACACTTCATGGGTCCAGAGCCCGTACGTGGCATTACTAAGGATGCCGCAAGGAGGGAGATCTTGACCTGATTAGATAAAAAAAGTACAAAGAAATGGAGGTTGAGTGAAGGTCAACTCCATACCAAAGCGCTAATAAAAGAATGGGGATGCTAGATTCTCTGATAACCTACTCAGGCGCAGCAAGAAAGAAGCTAAAACCATTACTGGGCTGGTAACTGGACACTGTCCCCTGAAAAAACATCTATACAACACAGGTCGAGCAAGCGAACCGTGGTGCAGAAGAGTCGAATTACAGGAAGAAGCGAGTTTATATGTAATCTGCACATGGAAGGAATTGAAGGTACTCAGGCATAAGTATTTCGGGAGAGATCTATTGGAGCCCTTGAAGGTTCTGAAGTTCTCACTGGGCAAGATACTGGGCTTTATAGAGAACACCAAGCTGCTGGAGTGGAAATAAGAGACTTAATAGGGATAGTACAATGAGCACCTAGCTCAAGTGCCCGGACTTTAGGTGCCTACCCTAATTTAATGAAAAAATGAATGAATGAATGATAATCGCTATCATCCATGATAAAGATAAGTTAGGGAACATCGTACATTCAAGATCGATGTTTTTCTGACATCGATGAACATTGCGTATACTTATTTTGTTCTTTATAGGATATTACACAAAAATTTTAAATATTGACTATAACATATTCAGATTAACATGGTTCTTGATAAAAGAATCTAATCAATTTTTTATTTTCTGAAATCCCATTGTAAAATGAAATTCCACTCTACAATTGAATTTATTGAACACGATGATCACTATAGATTAAGAAGGAACTAAATAGAAAGCCATAGATAATATGTATATATAAAAAAAAAGTATTTAAGTTATTAGTCAGGATGACAAAGTTTCGGCTCAAAAAAATAGTTAAAAGTTACTTTATGTGTTCTAGTTCTAATCTCTGACTATTATTATTAGATGGCAAAGATTATATAAAATTTATTGCATTATGCATTATCATATATTTTGCTTTAATGGCTTAATTATTATACAATTAACTTTTTATTATTTTCATTTGCATTTATTTGCACACACATGGGAAGACATTAGCAATATATAACAGTGAAGGGGCAATAACTGCTACTTTTTCTGTTAAATTTTAGTTTTAATTAGGTGAGAAAATTAAGAATAGGTGTGAGGAATGTTGTTATTATAATGTGTTTTAAAATATGTACTATGAGTATGTGTAACTCATCCAACGTTAGTATAATATTCAAAATTTATTACAGTAATTCATTTTATTATCCACTACTCAAGGCATTTTATTGCAAAAATTTGAATTTTAATTGATTATTTTTCAACGTCCTAAATTCGCATGCTTACTCTGTGCTCGGTAGGCAACTTAATTTTGCGCAAAATTTTAATGAATTTAAATGATTTGCTTGTCATGTACAATGAATATCGCTATAATTTCGAGCGCTCAATAAAAAAACGAAATATGTTCTAGAAGCCTCTCCTTTCTGCCCTAATAATCTAATGGAAATTGCCGTATTTTCTGAAGTTAATCGATTCCCCTAGTCGATTTACTTTTGACAAGAAATAATCTGTTTGAAAATAATAAGCTATTTTGATTTATCAAAGAAGTAAATACAAGAGTCAATCATAATACCACGGACACTAAGTAAATTATATCTGAATGTTTAAAGATGTGAATTATATCTTCTATTGGGAAGTTAAAAGTTTGGTAGTCATAGTTTTGTGTCACTTCGAAAGTCCATATAAACTACAATATAACTTCAGCAATAAAGCAAAAGTTATAGACGTGGTTGAGAATAAAAACAAATTTAAAACTCTCAAGTTTGATGTCTTTTGCTATTATGAACTTGCAAGATACACTCTCGCGAAATTTATAGAACTTTTCGAGTTTAGGAGTTTACATACATGCTACTACTTACGTATAAATAGTTGGATTTGCTAAAAAAAAAAATAATATTTCTACTGATTTTATTGCTTCTCTGTATACATCATATTCATAGCTTCCCAGCGCTTCAAAAATTTGTTATGTGCGATGTGTTCATGTTATAAATAACAAGATATTTAGCCTTTAACATTGGTCGCTTTTCTCGATAACAAATGTCGTCAGTTAAAGCTTCGAACGAACGATATATGAATATGGGGTGCTATATTTCGGATTAATCTAATTTGCGACGATATCAGATACAGTAAAATGCATGAGGGTTTATCAGATTCTTTCGATTTATTCACGGAGAACGAGAATAAATCGTACTACAATAAAATAGACGCTGGGCTAATAATCTTTTCGCGAAAAATTTATATGTGCGCAAAGCATACATTACATAGCGATCCGGAAGCACTTGTAAACGGTTAAAATCCGCACATTAACGTGTGTTAAGTTGGAGCGAATGTTGTTTTACTCCCTTTGTAGTACTATACAACAATGTATATGTGTTTGCGTAACATCGTACCTGTTCTTCACAATGATACGTTAAAATACAACGGCCACAAAGCACTAAACACGAGAAATAATTTATCTGTCCTATGAACCCTCCGTGTCAGAGTGTGTAAATCCACATTAATGTTTATAGCCGGCAAATGTAATCTGTCAATGGTTAATGGAACTATTGCGGATCGATACCAAATATAGAGAACCCGCAGCACATTATTAACACGTAGTCCGGAGTAAACGTTCCCTGCATATGCATACACTGCAAGAGCCTCTACTAAACTGTGTACAAAAGAATCGAGAAAAACATATTAAGGGATTAGAAAGGCAACTTTCTACGCTAAAAAATGAAAATAAATCACCGGCAACGACAGAAAATTTCCAAACGGTATATTCATTCGGTTGTAACAGTACTTTTAACAGTTCCTATCGACTTACGGGCGTACCTCAATAAAAAGGGTAATAAAGTTAAAAGGACCGATTGTAAAAGAAGGTATGGAGAAAGTTTCTTTAACGGGACCCAGCACTTTTTTCAGCTTTCCTTCTCGGAATTATTTTTTACTAGGATAAGAATGCGTCAACCCCTACAGTGATCGGTACAAAAAAGCTGAACTTTCTCTTCTACGCGCATTTTATTCTGCAATACTTCGGTTTTGGTATGCCTGATATTCTACTATCTCTTGATTTAATTAACTGTAAAATATTTACTATTTGTTTATTGCTTAGGTATGTATTGAAAATATTTGCTTCAGATGAAAATGTATTTTACTGAAATTCAAGATAATCTATACATTATAATATGTTTGCGTTTGGTATTTGCAGAGATTTTATTTCAAATAGCACACTAAATTATATATACTTAATATTAAGCAACATGGAAGAATCTTTATTTTGTCCCCATTCTCAAATAATGGTGCTCACATTTAATTGTTCTGCAATGTTAAAACACAATACATTTAGTAGCAAATAATATGAATAGAATTATCTAGCAATATGTTCTAAATTATCATTATCTGAAGCTGTGGAAGACCTTTGAAGTGCTGAAGTAAGTTTTGTATTATGGAACGCGAGAGTATTCTAGTTAGGAATATGTTGATGCGTACATTTGCACCGAGCGGTAGAAAAACATAGAACTAAAAAAGTGATACGTCTGTCAATGTAATATTTTATATTGTAGTTACACTATTGCTAAGATATAGGGTTAAAGTGGAAAAAATGTCGTGTGCAGATTACGTGCCTCTTTAGTTACCTCACTATTTACTAATTCTTTCATACATACAAATTTGCAAAAATATAATAGATTAGATAAAACAATACACGTAATTTGAGAAATTTGTTTATTAAAAGTAACGTCAATTTATATTATTATCTCCTTCAAGGCAGGTGCAGATTATAATGTATGGAAAAGGTAAGGCTTAAGACCAAAATAGTAAAATTGATCACATTTCTGCCAATTTTTATTAATAAGTATTATTTTTATAAGTTTATAAACTGTTTTTTTATCATTACTTGCCTTACAATATTGAACAGACTGAGGATGAAATACTAGTTGTTGAAATAAAAAAAACGAAATCATAATAAAGTAAAACCAAACCAGCGTTGACTTTTTTACCGTAAATGTACATTCCCTTCTTGAGGTAACAATCATAGATGCCCGTTTCACAACTGACCTGTTCAAATTTGTTGCAATCTCCCTTACCATAAACCATCCTCTCTGATTTGGCCTTGGTAATTAAATTTACAATTTTTGAGAGTGATAATTCATATTTGTTTCTCTGAGCCCAGTTACAATAAAAAAATTGTCCTTGCTAAGTCATCTGCAAATAGCAACCTCTGTCAGATCTATGGCATGCATATGCTCATTAGTAAATAGTTAAAAGACTTACTAACATTTTAGAGCCTTTACTTAGAAGGAGTCAATTCATGCCTTCATTACTTTAATAACTCTTTTGCCTTTCTTTGGTGATTCTGCCACCACTCTTTAGATTTGTTCTGTGTCCATTCGTTGATGAATATTATTTTATTTGATTTTGTAATGCCGAAGGAAAGGCCAGTTGCAATGAGTAGGCATGACGAAGTTGTAACAGTACTTTGACAGATCCTGTCTTGCCACTGCATCTGAAGTTCCATTTCCCTTCACCCCCGTATGGCTGAGCACCCGCCATTCTTTTCTTGGCCCTCAACTTGTTTTGAATGAATTAAGTTTTGACTGGCTGCCAAAAAATATCTCAATCCACCTCTCCACTTCTCTAGTAATATATTTAGTGTGGCAACGTCAGATTTAAACAGCGCAGCTGTTATAATACTCGTTTTAATAAGTTCAAATAATTCATAAATCGCATTTCTAGTCGCTCAATACTTCGTCCGTATTGAATGGTATTCTTTTTATGATGTGAATAATAAAATAATATTGGATATGGAACATAAATAGCCAATCTAGCTGGTACTCCAAGCGAGGTGTCTGCATGGTGATGAGGTCAACACAAATCGTAAAAGATGATGAGGTTTGAAAGGGCATTCTTACGTGGATGAACAATCTACCAGTAAATCTATTAATATTAGGCAATAAGGAATCGATGTCACTGGCAAGAACGACTCCTGTAATAAACACAGTACAAAAGTATGGTATGCTCTAAATTAGCATGGCATTACTGGCTTTTACTTTTTCGAAAAAACTTAAGTTAGAGTGTGATAAAAGTATTCCTGTACCGAAACTACATTGTAAACAAATTTATCTATAGAATATTGTGCTTCCAACAAAATGGAGACACTGCTTACTTAGAAACAACATCGATTGCAGCTGCACGAGCATTTTTACAAGTACGCCATCAGTCGGTTTGGTAATAATTTGTGCTGTTCTCGCTCGCTAAATATATAAATTTACGAATTCTTCCCGTGGAACCCCTTGAAATTGCGCATTTATCGAGGGAAGACCAACGCTGAAAAAACTGAAGGCATCGATAAGATAGGAGCATCATCGATAGCGAACTAAGGGAATCTACCAACTTCCTAACTGAACTTAAGAAAATGATCGTTACCAAAATTTTAAGTAGTCCATTATTTTTAATATCTTAATAACATATATTTTGAGGGCCAATAAATTCGTTTTTTTTTTGAAAAGTTAACCATTTACTATCTAAACTTTGTCAATCTTTTACAGACAGTAAGTATTAATAAAGATAACACGTCGCGTAACAATTTTGTGAAGTCCATAAATCTAAAATTTCAAATGCAGCCAAATCCACTTTATTAGCGCCTACCGTTTGTAAAATTTGGAAAATATTTTGTAATTTAAGAAAAACCACCGTTAAATTTACAACATTCGTTACACACCACTGGAAATGCAAGTAATAAGGTGCCGTTTTCACCATAGAAGCAAAATCAAACCTCTACATCCAGTACTCCAATTGTTTTATATGCAACCAAGTATCTAACTGACGATCGTTACACCAGAATCTTCAAATTATGTGAGCAAATATATTGCATTACTGTTTTCACTGTAAAATAATAAATGATATTATCCTCAGCACCACCATTTGTTGCGTCAACTATATTGAACACCCCATTTTTTTTCTAAAGTAATGCGTAGTGCCATACCGGTTCTGAAAAACGCATTACGGAAAACTAAGATACAGGATGTCGTAACTCGTCTCCCCCGATCTCACCAATATATCCAACGATTAATTTTTACAGCCAAACCTTTCTGAAGGATTTATTCCTTGTCGGTGCGCTGTCTTCCCAACTAATCCGTGATGAAAGAAATAGATGTTGTAAAAAAAAAAGCGGTAAGGACGCTGAAGGCAAAGAGGGCTTCGCTCCCGAAAACGTGAAAAGTGTACGTCCTAAGGCATAAATAAAAAAGAAAGAAGAAAACTGCAGTAAATATCTGGCGTCCCGATTAAACTGCGTCGGCTTGAGGGACGCTAAAAATAAATCATGCACACGTTGCACTCGTATGCGCGTACAGGTATCCCACGACCGGTTCAGTAAATCATGCGAAAAATACATTTGTTATTCGAGAAAACCGGTAAAGGTATTACCGTCAAGATCGAATGGTGCTAATGTGGTTTAAAGACTTCTTTGCCGAGGTTATATATAAGCAACCAGATCTTATCGCGTACTTAATCTTTAATTATTTCAATTCTAACCATTACTCACAGAAAGCATTGCTATGCATGAAGTTGAGTTAACTGCACAACAAGCTAAAAACTGCCTTACTTTTCTCAAGACTTTTACAGCATATATATGGACTTTAAATACGACATTTCATGTAATTAAAATCAATTACTTAGCAAGTACTGTGCTGAGATTATTTAGTAGGTAATGTACACAATAATGGGTCAAAAAACTATTTATATACTGTTATATTAAGAACTAATAAGGGAAGTAATTCGATTAAACTTCATGATAAACTAACCGCTTGTTTCTTTCTGTTGTCATTTTCCAACTAAATAATACCAAATAATACGCAGATTTAAAACATAGTTTCGTTTCCGTTTTAATACCATTTGCAGTGAAAACACGTAGCAGTTATTGACAATTAGGTACCTACAGTCTCTAGGTTTACACTCCCAAGGTAAGAGCATAAGGTTTTTCTGTACTAAATTTTATCTTTTCTTTGTATTTGTCTCTCCTTTTGCAATTAATGCGTTCAACCCTGGAGCGAGCGTACCTGGATAGTGGTGTAAAAGATTGTATGCTAAATGCGCCAGCGACTTCCAGAGGATTAAGGGTAACCAACAGAAAAATATTTATGAATATGCCAAAGGAGTCTAATATTTTTTCCTAATTTTATGAACGATTATCAACGACAACATTTTCCACATGCTATTCACAAGCATGCAGTTGTCGATTGCCCATTCAAACGAAACTATTTCTTGCCTTGAATTGTGCTCCAGAGCTTAGAATCGAGTGGCAACGTTTAAAAAGCCGAAGTCAGGATTTCGGAAATATTGTTAATGGTAAGAACATTGGCTAACAGTGGATAAGGTCGTCGTAGAAGGCGCTGCTTATAATTATAAAAGTAGGATTCAATATGTGAAGAGGTTGCGAGGTGGATTTGAAGTAAGGTTTTTAAAGCGCTGGTTTCAATGACATTGCTCCCAGATTACACATGCAGAATGTTCTTTTATAGGCTTTCTTCAACTGCTTTAGATTCTTCCAAAGTCAATGGAATACCAGCGGCGCTCCAGATTCATAAATGTTTTTTTTTTATTTTAAAATTTATTCAAGTTTCCACCGTCAGCAACTCCCGACAATATTTTCTCTTATTATCACGTTTAGAATTTAGATTTTATTTGAATTGTGCAGCTTCGCCCAAATTATAATTGTTTCTATAGCCGACTGTAGATTGGACAAGAATAATATTTTGATATCATCGTGTCGTCAGGAAAGGGTATTTTATCTTACAAGACTACCCGAAATATTAAGCTGAAAATGAAAAATGTAGGATATTTAAAGAAGCAAATGGTTTGCATGTCTTTTAAATTAATGTTGATATTAGTGTTGTTGTAAAAAATGCTAAATATTTAAACATACTATGTTAAAGCAAGAAGAAATAGAACAGCAAATGGGTTTAAGAGATAAGATTACGACGAAAATGGTAAAGAACATGGGAATAAATTGAATTATTATTAGAATTATTTAAGAAAAATATGGAAAGAAGAACAATACCCTTAAAACTGATAAATGGCGCTAATTGTTCCAAAGAAACTGAAATAACCATTATAGAGGAATGATTCTATGATATACCTGTATGAAGATATTTCAATAAATTCTAAAGAGAGAATTAGGAAAGGAATACCTAGATATGAGGCACGAGGCGGAATTAGAAGCTAAGGAAGCGTGGCAATCATTACAATCACAATATCTCAAATATCGGAAAAATTGGAACAAAAGAAAAAAGTGTTTCTAACATTCCTAGGTATAGAAAAAGCTAGGGTACCAAAAAGAGAAGCATGGAAAATACTACAAAAAAAGGGAATAAGTCATAGAATAATAAGATTGATACAAAGATGAGATCTGAAACTTTACGAACAAAAGAAGGAGTAAAGGAAGAATACAAATCTTCAGTGCTACCCTTATTATAGCTTTTATAGATGAAATAATAAAAAATTCACAGTGGAATGTAAGAAACTAAATCTGTGATATACAAAATTGTAACGGGTGGACATATCGGACAGGGTACATGCTGATGATGTAGTGCTAATAACAAAAAAGAAAAACAGCATGGTTTTGCAAAAGAACCTGGAAGTGTTTAATGAAGTGTTGAAGGATTACAGAAAGGTGACAAACAAGAATAAGACAAAGGTTATGATGCTCGGAGGGGAAAGTGTGGCCCTCAATATAAAGATAGGCAGTACAAATATAAAACTATATCTATATCTGAGAGCACTAATGAAAGAGAAGGGAATACAGGAGAAATTAATAAAAGAATACGGAAAACGATACAGCTGATACAGTGCAATGAGTAACCTGTTTATAAACGAAAGAAGAATATCAAGAAAATGAAAAGTGTAGTTTGCGCGCTGGAGAGTTTGTGGTCATTGGAGAAGGTTCGCCTGCTATGACTCCACACCTTTGTACTTATCTTATTAACTTATTAACTTATTCATCTTCTAACTATTACAAATAAAATCTGCCTGATGAAGGTCTGCTGAAACCGAAACCGGTTCCACAAGAATTGTAGCAAATAATAAATAATTAGAAGGTATTTCGTATCATATATGTATTATAATAATAATAATAATAATAATAATAATAATAATAATAACTCAGCACTACAGGGCCTTGAAGGCCCTTGGCTAGAGTGCCGGAACACACCGAGCCACTGAGAAGTGTTGTCCGAATGGTGACCCAACTAACAACCGCTACCGCATATTGCTGCTTGACTTTCAAGATTGGCAATGATGCACCCTTCCTTCTCAGCCGTACTGCCGGCATCGTATATGTATTATCTTTCCGAAATTAAATGTGAATCTAAACCCAATAAATTCTTCACTATTTATGCAACCGAAAATAGAGTACACTTAAAAGCTAATTAAAAATGATTGGGGAACAATTCTGAATTACATGTCGCTAGGTATGGAGTACTTGTAGTTTCGGTTGCATAAGCAATCGAAAATTTGTCGAGCTTAGGTTCGCATTTAATTTGAGAAAGGGATAAGAGCTCGTGAGTGATAACGGAGAAATACAAGAAAGAAGTAAAAAAATAATGTCTACACTAGAGTTTACAGGACAGAGGCAAATCAAATGGTGGAGATCCACTATATATGGAACAGACGAGCACCAATCAATAACATTTTAGTAAGTGATAATTACAAATGATAGGAAGAGAGGAACGCCAACTCGAACAAGGGACTATCTTATCTTTTTAAATTAATGCCACAAGATGTACTTTCGAATTTAGATTAATCCTTCTTTTATTATTAAGTCTAAGTAAGTATAATAAGTATATATAAGTATAATTCAATGAAATTATTTTAGTTAGCCGTACTTTCCAAAAATAGGCGATACGGGCAAAACGAATTGGGAATCTCTGTTTATATTTATTTCATTATTAAAAGATATCTGGAAATAATTATAAGGCATGCTCGGTTCGCTTTATTTAATTTCTCGCGGAGTGATACAAAAAGGAGCCGCCAGAAACGGTAGATATGCGCCGACGGTATGCGCATTTCTTCACTAATTGGTATAATTTCGATAAAATACCTATCGTAAATTATAAAACATGTCGCCCCGGCCGACCAACCAGCGATCGCGGATCTCCGGACGATAGAACTTCTTGCGTTCAGATAATTGTTTTGCATTTTTTAATCTTGCAACGCGCTCGACGCAATTAAGGTAGCCGCTGATGTGGATGCGCATAAATCTGGATCGGTCACAACGAAAAGCGGACCAATATCGTCGATTCGGGCGCCCGAATTACGAGTAATAAAGAAATTGTTCTAATGATACCGATTACGGTATTATTAAATGCGTTGAGGGATAAACCGTTTCTTCTTCTTCTTCTTTTTGGAGGTTTTGATTTCAAGTTTAGTTCGGGATGGATGAATTTAACTGGTTCAATCCGCTGTGGGCAATTTTAAAAATTACAGCCTCAATAGCTGCGGTCAAATTATTATCCTTTAGTGATGTGGCAATATAGTAATTGCATGGGAACAATGCACATCGAAAAAGGAAGTAACTAAACGAACGACGCTTCTCCCTGTACCATAAAAAAAGAAACTAAATTGAAGAACACTCACAACCGATATTAACGTAATTGTTAACGCGCAAACTGGTATTTTAAAAGCAAATTTAATACTGCTTTCTCTAATGAAAGCCCAATTTTCATTTAACTATGATATATAAACATATAATCTATGGTAAATCTAACCACATCAAAACATGTTTTTCTAGTTATACATTTAACCACAAATAACATTTATGCGTGATTGCGGGTAGTTCTTATTGATTAAAAAAAAATAAAATAAAATAAAGTAGTAGAACATTGTAGAAGTATTTGACATACTTTTTTTTGTTTTTTTGTTAACATGTAATGATAAAGAAATAATTTAAAACTTTTTTGTTTTACATAATGAACGCCTTACAAAATGTATATTATTTTGAGGTTTTTGGTCATACATGGAGAAAGTTATTGAATTTTTATGTTTCTAAATTTGCATTATTTAAAGTTTGTTGCCTATTTTAAAAATTTGTTCTTTCTTTAAAATTATAATTTCTAAACCAAATGTATGGTTTTGAGTTATTTAATGTTTTTTTAAGCTGTAAGTTTTGGTTATATATCCACATCATTATAATTTTGACAGTCTATTTTATAATAATACATGTGGTATTCCTTTTTTTTTTTGAACTTTTGAATTTAATTTTGTAGTTTGTTGCTACTTTAAAGTTACAAGATTTGAAAATTTGATTTACTTTTCAGATAAATCTCCTACATAACGATTTTATATATTTTGTGATTATTTGCTTATTTTTTTTGTATTTCTTTTTGATTTATTATAGAGGAAGTTCTTTGAGTATTTTATTGATAACGTAATTGAAGGCCTTATTGTAATACCGTGATATGCCACAAATAAAGAGAAATGAGTTATTAAGCTATGAAGTTTTAGAGAAATGGCTAACATTAACTGCTATTCAATTTAAAGTTAAAGTATTTTTGGCTTATCATGTTTTTGCAATAAGCTTTTCAATTATTTTGTTGTAAAATATCTTTTGTTTTATTAATAGCAGCATGCCGAAAAATTGGACTTATTAAAGTTATTACTCTCTCAGCTAAACTAACAAATTATTACATATTAAAAAAATAAAAAAACAACACTAGTAATAATAATAACAACACTTTTTGTGAAATTAGTTGTGACGATTTAAAATTTAAGTAACGTCAAGACTATACAGATTTAATAAGCCGTTTAGGAAGAAAAAAAGAGTACCAAAAAAATGTAGAAGTGCTGATTACACGGCCGCTATATTATAGCTAGTGAGTGCTTCATTACAGACAGTTTTAATCATTGTAATACCTCTGTAATCGTTTAAAAGTTTTAAAGTTTCAAGCACTACTAAGAACTACAGGTTCAAATCCTGCTCTGGCCAACTATAGTATGCAGCATATTCCAGCATCTACATTGATGAGTAGGAAACAGCAATGATGCGCTGATGTTAAGCAGCGGATGTGAATAGCAAGCGTATTAAGTTCTTAGGCTTAATAGGCGTCATTAAAAAAAAATCGCTATAACAATTTTTCTGTCTACTTACCTGTCTCTAGTTTTATCCCAACTTTACTAGTCATTCAAGTATACAGCGGCGAGTAGCTAAAAAATCACAGTAGCTAATGACATGAGCTATGGATAGATTTGCTAGAGGACCAGATAATTATTGGACTATTTCCATCATATTTTACGTTTAACAGGATAGTCTCGAGAACGATTGTGACATGCTAATTTTATCTCTGAAATAGTACAAGTCTCATCTTGATAATGCCTACATGTGAAACGAAGTTGTATCTGAGTAAAGTTAAGGCAAAAGAGAAGTGCTTCGCAGCATTATCCTGATGGCGGAAGTGGAACCACTGCTGAAAGATTGGATTTGAAGATTGAAGAGAATGAAAATAGTTCACACACCAATGCATACGGTAAAATCAATGTCGGTTGTGTGCTGTACACGCTACATTGAAAAAAAAAAATAAAAACGAATCCTTCCCATAATAATCAGTCTTTCTGCGATGATCATAGATACCGCCTTTTTAATTCTTGCGAACTCAGAGGGAATTCTTTAGAACATGGAGAATATAAATGCAGAAACAAGTATATTCATTGCACAAATAGTATAAGTTGACATGTGGAAAAAATTATCACTTTTGTTTGGATAATGGGCATGTTGGAATTCTTTTCTGCAACGAAATGGTGGATCTTGCCAATTATAACAGACGTTACAAAGGTTAACTACAATACTAAGCAAGGATAACAAATAAATTTGTAAAACTGTCCACATCTTTAAGAATACCAAACTTCAGATACAAAGGTGATCTCGTCATTTTCATTCCAAGATAAACTTCACATATACTGAAAATGTAGAACATTCTACAAATTGTAGTACAATTTGCACAATGAAATGTGTTGCATTCACAAGAAAGAGGAAGTTTTGGACCTGAAAGCTTCGAAGTAAAGCTGCCGTGAAAAAAATTGATGGCGTTTTTTACTCAAAGCCTCTCTATAGTCTTAGGAAAGAATATAACAAGCATGTATATGATGTATTGGACAGGCATCACGGTGGCCAGACCCATGATCACTTCTGCTATAACTGATGATTGAAGATACAGAAGCTTGCACTTTGAAAAATAACAGAAGCAAATAGAAATTCCTACTGCAGTAATAGAATTCCTTCCAAAATCTTTCCACTCAGTGATAATTAGGAAGGTAACAGTAGGGAGGGGAAAGACTGCAAGGAATTTGAAATCAAGGATATATAAGGTTGGGTGCTGTGGTATTGATGATCATATGTATGATTTTGGAAATGAAATCAAGCTACATTTCAACTATATATAGGTTTGGAAGATGGATCTAGATCACTGACGGGTCAACAAACCGAGAACATTTGATCTAAAATTTATATTAATCTGAAGTTCTATTAAGATGACTGATAATGATTGATGATTATGAAAAAAAATCATTTAAGTTTAGGAATTGTATGATGCTCAGTTATTTACTAATGTATTAACCATTCTCAGCCAACATTTAAGCATCCTTCTTCATGCACTTCAGTACGTTTGAAATTATATTGCGTTTGGAGACATGTATGTTTCTGCCATCTGTTTGAGAAGCCAGTTCTCTTGGGCAATCACACGATTTAATTCAATAATTTGACCAAGAATACATCCAATGCAACTCTTAACGTCAGGATATACTATATCCAAAAACGAAATTGTCTCTAACGCTTGCTCTACGTTCCTTACATTCCTCTAAATAATTAAACATAGATTCTAGATAATGCATTATGATTTTCGTATATGTACCACTGCTTTACCTACAAGTAAATAAACAAAAAAAAATAGGTGCGTGCCTACTAATTCTTCGCGCAACCAAAATTGAAATAACAAAAACTACTTAAAAACACTTTACCATAAATTTCACCGCATTACTATCCTATTGAAACGCGTGTGCAGCGAAGTATGTGCCACCTAAAGTGTTTTACAGTGTGCAGCGAAAATGAAATGTTTGTGTTGGAGTTACTGTTTTTGCTTCCCGGTTGTTTGCTGCTTAAAGGCAAAGCAAAATGCATAAAATTCTAAATGCGGGAATTTTTCTTTTCCAAAACGAAAATACCGCAGTCGGAGCCACATAAATTATCGAGAATGGAATCGTACACCTCAGTTTATTACAGGACATGTATATTATTCGCACCCTTTGTATGGGGTGTATAACTTAGTAGCGCGTATAACTCGCGTTGCAGACATTATTAAGCCTGCAGTTACTCACACTGCGGTTCCTAGGCATGAGTTACGCTTACACTGCAGACTAATGATGCACCGCAAACCCGCCGGCTACGCCAACTAGATCTAGAAGTTCCCGTTGTTAATAAGAGCTTCGTTGTCTTCCATGCTGTTGTCGTTTTTGTAGTCGTTGTCGTCGTATTGCCGTTGTTTATCCGAATGTGGCGAATGTATTCCCTTCTTCTTCCGCCGACGAGTCTTCCAGCATCTTTCCGTCCCGCTCTGCGTGCGCGCACTCATTATTCCGACTAATGCGTTAATGTTCCCGTATAAAATTTCAACGTCGCCAGAAACGAAAAAAGCCGAATTAATGACAGAAGGTTTTAATTGAATTTCGCGCTATTCGGCCGCTTTCTGGCCGACGTAAATATCCTGAGAAATTTTCCCCCACGGCGGGGCTAATTGGTGTCTTTCGTGTCGAATATGTCCATCGCGAATTTGCGAATGCGAATGGCGAGGAGAGACGGGATCGCATGTTAATGCGCTTGATGCTGGTGGACGCTTAATCCCCCGCTGAGTACATGTAATCAGAAGTTGCATGGAATCTGCTGCAACCTCGCTCTTGGCCTCTCAAATGTGACCAGAAAGATTAACGAAGGCTATTTTTAGAATGCCAATATAAATAGACATGCAAAAACGATAATTAGCAATCGCCACCAACACCTGTGAAAGGTTCTTAGTGCTGGAAAAACATTTCGAATACCTTAAATCTAGCTCAAAAGAATTATACACACAAACATGGAAATCTTACATCAACACTATTGACTGACTAAAACAGCATCTGTAGCACAGTACTATACCTTTAAACGATTTTGAAGAAAATACTTCGTTTACGCCTTTTCTTCTGGATTTAATAAATCAAGATTGTTTTAATGCTAAGCTATATACAATACTTGTACATACATACTATCGAAAAATATGTTTGTTTTAAATACATGTAACATTCTTAAATCCTTTCATAGCACACACTTTGAATCAACCATAACACATTATATAGTCTTCCAAAAGTCCTAAGTCGAGAACTAGTCTGCATTTTTGGCGAGTGTTTAGAAATTTTGATGAAGGGCTCGAAATGTGTTGTTTACAATAGGGCTATTCAAATATATAATCAAAAGTTTAAATTGCAATAATTTTCAGGCAGAATTAGTTATGATAAATCAGGCAGTATTTTATATTAGACGCGAGTGGGAATCTATGCGAGACGTGCGAATTATAACTGATAGCTTATCTGCATCAGACTTTTCTGGACGAGGGCTCACGTAGGTGGTAGAATTGATAACGGTAATTTTAAATCATTTTTATGTAGCATTGGGAGAGGGTTAATGATTCGCATTGTGAATGTGGTGGGGTAGATACAGCGAGACACGTTTTATTTGATATATCTATACGTACGTTCACTCATTTATGAATCGCTGCCACGTACGGAAGTTAGGGCATTAGCTAAGGCGTAAATTGGCCGCCATGCGAAACAGATATTAGGGTCACGAATCGGTCGAATGGTGGGAATTTTTTAGTAAAGCTGCTAAAGAATTAGATAGCTTACGCCATGATATTTAGATAGTTAGTAGGGAAGTACGTATTCATAAATTTCATACTCCTCAGCGGTCTGCATTAGTGTTAAAGAAAAAAAGAGAAAAGCCAACGAACCTATCTTAAGAGTATCCAAAAAACGGCGTCTTACCATTTCCACGCCTGCAATTAACTAGTACTAATTCTAGCCATTTCCGCGCCTAATTGTTTAAGTGTTCCATTTCAACGCGCATTATGTATGGATGTGCACTCTGGATACGTTTTAGATGTCTACCAATCAGAACAAGAAAAGGCGTAATTGTGGTAAGTGAGGGAAATCATCCCCAATATAAGAGCTTTCGTTTGCCTTGTCACAACAATTAATTTACAAATTTACTTATGGCGTATATAGGTGTTGATTTTTTAACTACATAAAAGTTACTGATTGATTATACTGATTGAATTAAATATAGGTTCTTTATGGACGATTATAGTTTAATTACATAGAGTCGGAAATGGCCAATTTATTAATGCCTGTAATAATATGGGTGCGGGAATGGAGAAATTCTTGATGGGCGCGGAAATCACAGGCGCCGAAGTCGCATCCACTTCAAAAATACAGTACAGAGGCAGGTAAGGATTTCATACCAAAAGAAAGACAAAGAGCAGTGGAGCAATATAACCACGCAAATTGATGGAAAGACCTTCATTAAAAAAAAGGTTTTAAAATAGTATAAGGAGGCAAATTAAATTTGGTTCAGGGTGGGGAGCATTATTTCTATAAAACCCTGCCAGAAACATGTGCAAATGAGTACATGGTATCAGAATAATGAAATGGACGGTATGATTTGATGAGTCAAAAAGATATCTAACCTAGGAAAGATTAATAAAAGCCTAAAGCACTTAACCTTATTAAATTGGGTAAGAAAAAAAAAAAATAGAAATGCCCTAAATGTAGCTATTACCGCGTAATGTATGTGTATACACAAGACATCATTAGCCGCTATATACTGCTCTTCCCATTGTTTGAGACAGTTCTTGCGAACTTTTGGTTTTGGTAATAATTTTATATTGCTGTTTTGTCATACGCAACCACCGTAATAAACAATAATTACATACAACTTATGGCAATAACAAACAATATTTACGACACTTCTTAAATTGGCGCTACTTACTTTCTGTTAGGAACGAACAAGTTTGGTACTGATGCAAACAGAACATGGTCGAGATTTATTAGTATCGTGTGGTCTTACGTGACAGCATCGCAAAATGCGAGCATACCACTCGCAAATATAGAGAAATAATATTATTAATGGTGAATGCAGGATTATTTCCTTTGATTTTCTCAACTTTAGACACAACGAAATGCGATAATATCGTCGAAGGGATCTATTAAAGTTAATACTCACACGTTTATGTTTTAAATGATTTATTTCTTTATGTTTATTTAAGACTCATGATATATTTTCATGGTAGACGTTGTTATCTTTTGTTTATAACTAACACATCATATTTTATCGAATAGGACCCTTATATCTATTTAGTTCATTCATATTTTATTGTTTTTTTTTTTTCGTTTTAACTTTGACTGGCAAAAGAAGAAAAAGATGTGTTTGCGTAAACCTATTATATTCTTTTTAATTATTTTTCTTTGAGCTTAAGCATATTTATTTGTGAAATATGTTTCATGTTTTATTATTTTGTACTATTTAACTTAATTGGGATAATAAAAACATTAAAACTTGTAACTTGTAACTTTGTAATTGTCTGCTTTGAATGCATGAGTTCAATGCAAAACCCAGTGAACTGCAGTAATTATGTGTATTGATGAGCCTGATAAATGGACTGTCTGTCTGTGCTTGTCCCAAAATTTTTTATGCGTTCACCGTTATTTGTTGCTGTAAACTGCAAAATCTTAACAAAAATTGATGTGTGTGTTATTGATACATAACCTTCCATTTACCGTCCCTTTTGTATTGACGACAAGCAACGATGTAAAATAAATACAACGCGAACGGTTGTCAGCTAAAAGGTATGCGGGACGCCTGCTTTTAAGCAGCTGCTGAAAAGTGTGAGGTACGAGCCGCACACGACAACGTCGATAATGTCGCATACAAATTTGACCAGTCGCACGCAAATAATCGGTCGCAGAGATTGTTTTTTTGCATGCAAGTTGTTTCCACATTTGATTATAGTCTATTTGTGGTGGAAATAACACATGTCTTGCATTATTTCCTTTTAACCTGTTACGCCACCCAAAATTGTATTAAACTTTCATACAATAGCAAAGTTATAGAGGCATATTAGACAAAACTTTTGTGCATGTGTTATAAGGAATGATCCCCTTTCTAGGGGTCGCAAAAGAACCCCATTCTTTTTTAACTATGATAAAAATACTCCAAACTGTGGCACTGGTAGTACTGCAAACTTCTCCTAGACCTCTCACGACGTACGCCCAGTTTAGTGCATTTTGTGGTGAGGGGTCTAGGAGAAGTTTGCACTTTTTTAACTAGTTAAAATTATCACAGAGGGATCAAAAATTCATGGTTTTTCAATTTGATTCCATCGGGGATATCTTTCGGTAGCTTATCCGATTATACCCTTTTTGTATATAAAAAAATTGGGAGTTTATTAACCTTGCGCAGATTTCACAGAGCAGCAATCCGGTTTCTTATAAAAAATGCAACAAGAACCGATGATTAGTAAAGTTGATAAACATGTAACTGTTTATGGGATCACCTTAGACTGTGACGTGCACCAATTTATGCGTTCGCATGCATCGTGTAAAGCTCTTTCTTCCTCCTTCGCCTTCGCCATGGGGAGACGATATTGGTGCATACATACCGGTGCATGCATGTACCGCGCATGTATCTATGCATGTTTATGTACAGTACGTCGGTGTCGATAGAGGATTGTGAAATATACGATTTAAAAGTCAGATTGTATTTCAGTTATAACTTATAACATAATAATAGCGAACTCAGCGGGTTATTGGATGTGCAACGTTAGAGAACTACCAGCGACCACGTGAGCCCAGTAGATTTCTCGCCGGTCGATCCTTTCGCAACGCTCTGGCTGGTTACGGCACGGCACGGCACATGGTCGGGATTTTGCACGCGGCGATCGTTGCTTTTGTAGTGGATTCCGCGACTGGAACAACCACGTAAATAAATAATTAATAGATAGCGAAGATCTATATTATCCACGGTTAGTATTAATTACTACACGGCCGTGTTTAGTTCGTAAATTATTGCCGGTAGGTTATCGTGCCTGTAATAATTGTGCGAAACTGAAAAATCAATGAAGAACAAAGGAGATGGTTTTCTGTTTATGAAGGAATGCAGCGGATTTTTGATCAGTGCAAAGACATTGCCTGAAAGCAGGAACGTTTGAACGAACAGAAAAATTCTAAAATCATATTTAATTATTTTTGCCTGAAAAAGTAAAAAGTTTTAATTGACCAGCAGATCTTCAATTACGGGACAAAAAAAAAATAAAATAAACGCCAATTGGATGACATATCCTATTTCTTCTGTATATTTTGAAATACCGAAATTTAATAGAAACAGAAACCAACATATTTTTAGAAAACGATCTGGATCCAAAGAGGCGTTCGATACACTGAGAGAAAGAAATACGTTAACCTAACAATATCTACTATGTTAACACAAGGTGTTAATGCAACTAATTTTGTATTTAATCCAACTAAAATGAGTCATTTGTGCAACTATTTATTTGTGTTAAAAAAATCTGTTGACTGAAAAAACTTAGATGATTGAAGCTAAAATATCTAAAAGGTTTTTGTTTGGATTGGCCGAAATGGAAATGTTAAAACAAAAAAATCTTGGTAGTTGAAGGAAAACATTCATAGCATAATATTGAAACTAAAAAATGGTTAACTTAACCAAAAAAGGTGTTTGCGCTTTGCGCGCCTACATATGTAGATCTTAAAAGTATGCGTATATACTACGTTATCCGTTTTATGTATAGTAATTATTATGTTATTTTCTAAAAAACATCATAATTACAATGTATATTATTTCTACTTTAGGTTGTAATACAATTTAGTAATTCAATATTAGTATATTATGGAATGCAGGTACCTACATATATTAATGTAGGTATATTACCTATGCCGTCAGATACTCATTTGATCAATGTTGTGGCGTGATTTGATCGCTTGCTTGCTGTTAAAAAGCATCAGATATCACATTGTCTTCGTTCGTGGCTCGTGATATTGTGATATATTGTGAGTTCTAATACTAGTACAATACCAACATATTTTTTAATTATCAGATACCTATTATACAGTGAGGTCGTAAATGGTCCCCCCCCCCCTGATAACTTTTGAATGGTATGAGATAGAGCAATGAAACAAAAACCAAGTGAAATTAGAGATAATTTGTGATTTTTGCCTATAGAGATACGCACATGGCTTCTGATGTGAAATAGAGGGCGTAGCTATCTTTAAAAATTTTAAATAGGAAGTAATTTCATTTAGAAGCTCATTTGGAAGATATTTCTATTACTTTTATGGTAATGCAAACAGTTTTACGATTTTCGAAATTTTTACCAACTTATCCAAGATTAATAATTGGAGTACTTACGTTACTTTTTCTATAGCCCTCGTATAAATATTGTGGTTTTATGTGACTTAGGAAGCGATTGCTGTAAAATATGACATATTTACAATATGACGTTTTTCAAAATTTAGCAAAAGTGTCTTATCTGTCAGTGTATGTGTTCATGTGAGTGGTGTCTATGTTACAGATTACTGTAATTACAGGTTTCTGTACACTATATCCAAAAAGCGAATACGAGGGCTATCGAAAAAGTAACGTAAGTACTCCAATTATTAATCTTGGATAAGTTGGTAAAAATTTCGAAAATCGTAAAACTGTTTGCATTACCATAAAAGTAATAGAAATATCTTCCAAATGAGCTTCTAAATGAAATTACTTTCCATTTAAAATTTCAAAGATCCCTACGCCCTCTATTTTACATCAGAAGCCATGTGCGTATCTCTATAGGCAAAAAATCACAAATTATCTCTAATTTCACTTGGTTTTTGTTTCATTGCACTATCTCATACCATTCAAAAGTTATCAGGGGGGGGGACCATTTACGACCTCACTGTATATATTAAATGGGGGACGATCGAGTAAAGGAATTATTAATCCAGTAGAGATTTGAATATTTAACTTCAGTGTTTGCAGGTAAGCACATTTTGATTTTTATACATGTTTTCGCAAATGAACGCCATATTAGTTATTAGCACAACATAATGCAACAGTATACTTCATGTTTGAACGGATATATTAAGACCCGAGAATATATTGTATTTATTAAGTTGTAGAACACATTTTCATAGATATAGTGCCTACCTACCTGGAGGTTCTGGACATAGAAACAATCCATTTACCGCCCAGAAGACGGTCGGAAGTGTATTCAAATATATTTGTAAATACTGATTTTTCGGCATTACTTTTAAATACCTACTATTATTGTAAAGTTCTTACATATTTCATACTTTATAACTGTTGTGAGGTTATTAATAAATATATGAACCTAATTTAGTCATATTTTGTTCCCAAACCCCAATTTGCAATTAATAAAATTTTCAAAATATCCAAAATGAGATTATTTGAATGAACAAAATTTTTGCTTCAAATCAACCAAAAATAAAATGTCAAACAAAACACTTTTTTTGTTGTTCTAACATACTTAGAGCTGTATTAACAAATCAAAACCAATGTTACATCAACTAAACTAAAATGTTGCATTAACGATTAACCTTGCTTAAATTGAAATTGAGGGTTCAGTTGAATCAACGAGTCTATTGTTTTTAAGTTAACAAATATATTTCAACAAATCGTAAATTTCAATCTAACAATAAATTTCGGTGGGCCGTATTTAATGCAAATTTTTTGGTTGGTTATGCGTATTTTGGTTAAATCAATGCATTCCTTTCCCTCAGTGTAGCTTAAATTTTTCGCACCATACCATTTGTAATGTCAATACTACTTTTTTTGTTTACAATAAGTGTAAGGAACCAATATGCGGAAACACATGGCTATTACTCTGAAATTATGACAATTAGGTGAAATTTTGTACAAAATGTTAGTGTCCAATATATTACATTTTTTTTCTATTTATTCCAAAATTTTACAGTCTGAGAAATAGGAATAAAGTCATCTTACTGTGGGACACCCGGACATTCGGGTAAATCGACAAACTAGCAAGAAAAGAATTATTGGCTTCATTTGTAGGCTCAGGCTCTGTCCAAGGAGTATCCAAAAACATGGTACAAGGGCACGTAAGGATTTCAATCCAAAAGAAACACAAAGAACAATGGAACAATACCACCAGGCATATTCATGGAAAGATCTTCATTAAACGAGGAACCATTTTTGGTCTATGATGATCCAAAGGATTTCTCCGATAAACTTGAATATTGGAATGGATGGTATGATTTGTGGGCAAGAACACATCTAAGGTAGGAAAGATTGACAAAAGCCTAAAATAGTTGTACCTATTAAGGTGGGGAGACAGAAAAAAAAACATACATAGTGCCCAGAAATGTTATTATAACATAAAAAAGTTCAGCATAGATATTTAGCACTGTATTTTGTTTGGAAGTAGAGTACAATTTTTTGCATATAAAAAAACTGAAAGTTTATTAGCAGGCCGCGGCTTTATATTTGGGTGCATTTTTAAATTCTAAAACGACTAATTTTAGTAACATTTTGCTGTATTCTTCGAAATGAGGGTACTTTACTCTCATACGATTTTTATATTTCTTGGTCTGCCTTATAAAGTAATTGACTTTAAGACAGACTAACTGTGTCCAGTCTAGATGTCAAGCATGCACCAACGTTTGGCAGTATTTATTTTATAATTGTGCGACTAATAAAAAAAATCCCATTTGTTGCGCACTTAGTCGACTACACTGTATACTACATGTTTTTCTATTTCATCTCATTCGGGAGGCGAAGGAAACAGAAAAGCCAATGAGTTAACAACAAAAGCATTACACACGCCCTCGAAAATTTTGGGAAACGAAACAATCTATGTAATATTGCCCAAGTAGAATGCTGTGATATTTAAAATATTATTCGTTTTTATAATCAGGTGAATAGATTTGTCCAGGAAACTAACTAGTTCGAGGATTTCCGGCTTAGCGAGACTCTTCAGCCTTAAAAAAATTGGAATATATAATAATTGGGGTTTGTAATGTCACTTCTTTTTCTTCTTCTAATTCATGATTTTATCATGAACGTTTTTGTTTTTAAATGGGACACTTATATTATTATTACATTTTTTAATTGACCATAAAATTCCGTAACTATTACAACTAGGGTTTCAAATTGATATCTTCAGCTGTTTTCTCAGAGAAGTTTCTTGTGAAAATTTTGATATTTACACTGTTGTACGTAATTGGTTAATTGTCACACGCTTTAAGTGCCAAAAGTCTCTTATTTTAAAACTACTAAATACTAACATTGTTTCACTAAAATGTAGTAAAAACTTCCTATCGTATCATGTAGGGTGTCTAAAACCAGACACAGATCAAAGAATTTTGTATAAATTTTACACTAATTTGCAATAACATTCACTATGTCCATCTTCAATAGTTTCCTTTTAAATTACTGGCTTTAATTTATTAACGCTTTCAAAAGGTTGAACAATTTTTACCTGATAGGCTAAAATGTTATTGTCAGTAAATATTACTGTAATAATCATTGTTTTCCGCATGGTTAGTGTTCATGGTTATTGTGCAATTTATAGACCAAATATCCTGCACCCTGTGGAAATCCCTGTATATTTTGCATAATTCAGCATTATGACACGGTGCGTTGTTTGTATTATTAAGCCAAGTACGACGTTTGCAAACTTAATCTTAATTACCAATAAATTCTAAATCACGGTTTACTAAGGTTCGTTATCGTTACATATATTTACTAGTTATTATATTTGCCACGTAAAATGTGAACAAAAGGTATTGTATTGTATCCGATGTTCGCATATTCATATGAGAATTCGTTGGCATTCAGAGCTATTAGTGGTAAAAACAGAATTAACATTACAAATGTAACATTATAATCTAATCTAAAGTTGCACATACTCATTTTATAAGGTTCAAGGATGTTAAGTGAAGAACAATGAGAAGGATTTCATCAAGATTTGGAGGAGAAATAAAAGAGATGGACACAAAAAGCGTTGGGACAATACAATCAGGCAAATTTGTGGAAACTTCTTTAAGAAAGAACCATAAAATATGAGAAATGAAAAAGTAGCATAGCTCAGCAGGAGTCATCGATATTGCAAAACCTTCTCGATTAACAACAATTTGTAAATGTCCTTAATAACTGCAACGTATCATTGCGATCTCATGAATAAAGATATCACAATGGGGATATAATTTTGGGATACAGTGGGCAGATTCTCCAACTATCTTATCTATGCGTTTCCGAAGCGATATTGTAGACTTTGCATCCACCACAATACCTGCAAACGTGAAGCAACGACTTCGAAATTTCAGGCAATGTCGTAGGTTCCTATACCACCATTCAGTAGGTATATTTTTCAAGGTTCTGTTTTTCCATCTTGGGCCCTCCAGATGCCTCCTCGGTTCCTCTTGGGCAGAGTATTTTTGCAAAGGACCCCACACTAAACCTTCCACGTCTAGAAGTCAATTCCTTACACCAATTCTTTCATGGAGAGTACGCTGGTTACAGGCATACCTTAAAAGGAACAATGGAAGAAAGAGGAATAATGAAGACGGTAAGAACCTAAAATTGTGAAAAGGGACGTAGTGAAGAAGAAGGAAGCAAGCTTTGGAGGAATACTCTTGGAAAGACGGAATCGGAAAAGAAAATGTATGCAGGATTATTTTAGTAATTTGGAAGAAAATATAGGAATAGCAAGTATCTTAAACATACAGAAGTTGTTTTGAAATGTAATTTTATAATAGTAAAGTAGTGTCTAAAATAGTCAAGCTTGCGATTAAATATAGGTAAGAGCAGGAAAGAATTTGGCAGATGGATTTGAAGTAAAGATTTAAAAATTACTGCTGCTATATTATTACTTCCAAACCACACATAAACAGCTTTTAACAGTGATTTTTTCTCAATTGCTTTCGATTATTCCAAAATTAATTAAATAAGGCATATTGTATTTTAACACCGATCTCATCTGCAGTAGATCTATGTTTGAGGCATCTGACTTCAATTATAAGACTGCCTCTTATTCAATCGTTCTTAGTATGTCCCCAAACATAAGTCTATCTTATTATACGCAGGTACCGGTATCCAAGTTACTCCCTATAATTAATTATAAATTGAACAAATCTAGTACCTGAATTCCCGACCCTGTAGTAAGGAACTGGTTGCTTCTACAAAGTATATGCTAAGGATAATTATTCATCTTGAAAAATACTCTAAAAATCAGGTTTTAAATAAAACTGGGAAACGTGTCAAAAGGAAAGAGAAAATTAAAAGTCCCTTAAATTGACATTGGGGAATTACAAGCTGTATTCGTAAAACCATTACTTGCTACAGTACAAACTGATTAAAATGTAACAACTTTTAGCATCTTACAAACAACAGCAATTGTGTTATAAAATATACCTGCATGTAAATATTTCAAATGAATACACACATAACTTATACAAAACATATAACAATGTGTACGCCAAGAAAATGTATTCATACAAAGTCTTACCCGTAAATACTTTGTATTCATGGTATTGTACACGAGTGAGACGTAAATTTTTTACTTTTTTTTTCTACGGGGTTAGCTTTGCACATAATAATTTATATAAGCGGTTAATTTGAATCTAAAAACAAAAGCGAGTAACTCACACTTACACACACGTATACTTTAAATATACTCCACTCGTAAATTATAACGGCGGATCAAGTTACCGCTGATATTATTGACGACTAAATTTCTGGTCTCGTATTTAACTGTTGGTAATTATATAAGTTTGTGCGTGCTGTATGTGTTTGAGAGAGCTTGTAGCCATGCTGTAGTTATCCATCTTTAAATATCCTTAAATATTTATCTTTAAATATTTTAATAAGCAGGACGTCGGTATGTGTTTTGAAATCTCGTGTGAATGGTTTATGTACGTATGTACGGTGGAATACGCTGGTAAAATGGGGATTTCGAATTAGTGATGTATTTCATATACAGCTGTTTAGGATTAGATCTCGATGCATATTCGTACCTTCTTTATTATTTTGTATGATCCAGAAGGGATAATAGATTAGTTATATTTAAATTATCCTCGTAAAATTAACTGTTTATTGCACGTCTAATGCTTGCCAATTAGATCATTTGATTATTTCCGCATAACATCTGTGGTATACAAGCTGAAGGGGAGAAAATAAAGAAGGAAGACAAGCGTATGGTTGAATACCAACGTTAAATCAATTGAAAATACTTTTTATTGTTTATTATTTTATGAGCGGTTATTACCTGACATTATATTTTGAGTAAATTATGGTTGAAAATTAAATATTGACATATGCCATTTTGGTAATTTATTTTATAGTGAAAAACTCATTGGTGTCTCTTCTTCACATATAAATATTGGCAAGAAATTGCTTGTATAATGCAATCATGTTATAAGTACTTGGCGTATACGCGCGTCTAAAATATACTGAGTAAATGACTATACGGGAAATATTGCGAAATTGTTTTAGAGCGATCTAGTGTATAACTAAAGATGGGTCTTTTAAAGAGTAGTCGCATACTTCTATTGGTATCTCAGCAACCGTTGATTTCATATTACGTCCTCTTATGTACTTTGGTACTTCGTTAGATCGCAAGAAGTGCACCTCTTTCAATTTCTGGTGGCCTTGAAGAAAGTGTACGACACTGTTTCTGTCTCAACGTTATAGGAAGTCCAAAAAAAAAATAATATTAACATAACATAAGTAGGAGCTATTAAAGGTTTATATAGACACACCACAGCCAGAATAGAAATAGGGAGCAAAATATGAGATGGCTTTATAATAACCAAAAGCCTGAGGCAAGATTGTTATATATCCTGATTTTATTCAACATATGTATATGTCGATGAAACGATTTGCTGTTGGAAGTACCACTATGTATAAAGTACTATATACACTTTTAATATTTCACTAAGTAAGATTTCATGAAGTATTAGTTAAGATATACAAAACAACGTAACAAGGGTAAAGCTTTATTTCACAGCACGTTTTCTAAATGACTACGTTGTCTTTCAAATCAGTAAACAAGACGGTTTCGAAAAGGACACAGAAAATATCTCGGTGGCAGTATTTCATTACATGCAGTACGTTCTCTTACGATCTTTCAGTTCCTTATTGAAGTATATTATTAAGGTAAATTTAACGCTGTTGCAAGCACATACTAGTCCGCGAATGTTCATCAATTTCATATTATTAATAGAAAAAAAGCAAACAAAAAAAACAGGCAGCTGTAGAAAAGAATTAATTAATCAAAACAAATGGTAAAGAATAAGCCAAAATGACCAATGATCTTATAATTTAATTTAACAATGGACATTATAAATAAAAAAAAAGGTATTTATGGTTTGTGCAAACATAATAATTCCTCCCTAATTATTGTTAGGTGTTTGGTAAAGATTTGTTCTTTATATTTTTTAGTGTATGATCTTTTACAGTAGCAGATACCAAGGAAGTGGTATAATTGAAGATATTGCTGAAGGCACACGCAACATAATATTCAATGCACAGTTATACGTAATATACCTATAAATATTTGCTTATTCAAAACTGTTTTTAATTAAGTTACTTTAACTTAAAAAGAAATAAATAATAGTGAATGTCAAACATCAAATGAGTATAGTCTAGTATGGTTGCCTACTCCTCAGTTACCAATGCACTGACAATTTTTTTAGAACTACACATTGAAAAAATGCATGTGTTGATAACAAAAAAAAAAGGAACCGGTATGTTCCACATTTAATTCATTGCCCTAATATATCTATATTAATCGACAGTTCCTTCATAATAAACTTACTTTCTTTATAGTATATCTTATCGTTATTTCGTTTTAAATTGAAAAAGCTCATTTATATCCATATTAGCAATATTAGCGACATTTTTAGTTGCAGTTATATAAGGTACTAACAGTAAACATCGTTTTTATTATATTCGCGTTGCATTAAACATTGTTATGGGCACTATCAATGGTGAACTATCAAATAAATCGCAATAATTAAAGAAACGTAGAAAAGAAACGGTAAAAAATACAACTCTCTTAGCCTCTCCTATTTCATAATGGCAGTTTTAATCATTTTTATTTGTTTAGGTATATGTTTCTGGAAAATCGGTTTTAGTTGATATGTTTATTGATTTCTGTTGTTGTCCGATTTGTGTTCGAAAATATTTCTTGGTACTTCTGCAGAATTAAACAATTAATGTTATTGTTTTAAGAAATATTTTTCATTCAAATTTTTCCTAAATTAAAACAACATTGTTGGATATATACTCTTTTTAATGAAACACCACTTTGTGGTTATTCTTCGGCTCAACAGATATTTCCTTTTTATATATAAAAAATACAAAACCTGACATCTACTATGCGAGTCGACGTTATTCAACTTTCTGTGTGTGTTCGTGTTTCTTTTTCTCTACATTTTATCCTTTTGTATATTTCATGGCCATCTACTTTGATATATCTATTATGCGACAGCCGACGTTTTAGAATCTTACGTATGCCTATAACATTATTCATATTTCACGTTATACAACAACCTTAGTCGAGTCGGGCTCACTTTTCCCTTATGAAGGAACAGCGAGTTCCTCCACAAAAATACATTAAATTACATTTCTTTCTTTATCCGCGCTCTTTATCCGTTTTATATTTTTTGCTTTCTCTCTGTTCTCGGTTTTCGTCGTCTGGTGTTTTCCCCGCTCCCCGTTCTAAATTACGCATTTCAGAGATGCAATCGCGTGACGCGGATTGATTTTGCAAAAGAAACAACGCAGAAAATGTTCGGAATATAAACATAAAATATTCTATATTCGTAGCATGCCGTCTGAGTTGGTTGGCTGGCTGGCATTTCTCCATAGTATGTTTTATGCCCCGACAATACCGTACACACACAAGATACATGGATAGTAATAATTCCTCTCTATGAAAAACTGGCATAATGCTGGTCTGAGAGGAGAGCTTGTTGCGATTTCAAAATGGCAACCATCACATATACGTATCTATGTACGATTTTATACACGTCGAATAAATATATTTCCAACTGGAGGACACACGTCAGGACCTATACAATTCCGAAATACCACCACCCCATTATGCGCGCTGATTATGAAAAATTCAACAGGACGAATAGCGTTTATGTGGGCATCGCACCCTCCTACATTTCGTCTGACTCATCATTATACATTATATACATATGTACTTACATAAATTCGTATGTAGTAAACTATTCTGCGTTGACTAGTTTCTTATTTCGATTCTACTAAAAGAGAAACCGTGTTCTTCATACCCACACAATGATGTATCTCTGTATGCACTTGTCACTGCACCAGGGCACGCATAAATTTATCATGCATTTTATTTAATAATTTCGATGATATTGCCATTATATTCAGATGGAAATACGTACAACGTCATTAATCATATTTAAACGGAATTACGGTTTGTAAACGTGATTCGATTGAAATATGATTTACGTGTACCACTAATACGTTTCCGAATTCGATAAAATTAGGGCAACGGTGTAAAGCCTCATTATTTTTTGGAAGACTAATACCCTGTAACCCACTATAATAAATAGCTTCAATTACGCGCTAATAAATCTTAAACAAACACTTATTACGTATTTCTTTACCATGTGTCTTGTAAAAATTTGAAATACCTCACAAAAATCATCGTTAAATGTTTTAGTTCTTCGAACTAATTGTAAGTATTTTGGAAGTCAATTTCTCACCGTATTGAATTCTTTTTTTATTATTTGCGTATTCTAACAATGGAAGTACTCAGACTCCACTAATCGATTTGTAGTTTTGGAAATTTGGACAATTTTTGCAATTTAGTAGGTGGTTAAGTATGTGTGATAGACCTATAAAAGTCAAGCTTAGCGGTATGTAGCTTAATATTATTTTCTTCATAACAACGATTAAACTGCTAAAAATTAAAAATTCAAAGGAAAATTTAGGGGTAGATTAGACCCCGTAAACGTGAGGCGCTTCTACTTATTTACTTACTCAATTAGTGCTACCTTTTTACAACCAAGTGATAGTTTCACAACGTACATCATATATCAAGAAACAATAGTGAATATTGGTACACGAAACTAAGGTATTAGGAGGAAATAAAGTAGAAAAGTCGAGTAAACAAGGAAGCAGAGATGGAAAGCATAGGCATAAAAAGGACAGATTAGATAGAAAAAAATAAAGAGCGTATGTACAGAATCCTCAAATGCGTCACTTGAATCTGTTTGGATCTTACCTTTAACATTAGAATTTTAATGTGCTACTGGCCAAGGACCTAAATTATCTTATTACAAAAAATATTAAGCAAAGCTTGCACACTAAAAATTTTTTGGTAAAATTCTTTTTAGTAAATTTGGGGCAATTTCGTGCCCCTAAAACCGTACAGGTATTTTACTTTTAGAAGTAATACTTCTAATTATAGGCAATTTTTCCAAGGCTTTTTCATGTAGCCTGGTGTGAAATTTCTCAGTCTGGAATACTCAAAAGTAGAATTTCTAAGGTCCTAGATAATCCCGATAGAAGTTTTACTTGTTTAAAGGTAAAATTACAAAGAAAAAAAATCAGTATTTCTGATATTTTTTCCTAATAACAAAAAGGAAAATATCGTCGAAATGAAAGTGCTGTGGTAGAGTTTATTTAACTGAAATTTAATGCATACAAGACTAACAAAATATAATAATTTCGAATGCTTACCCCAGAAGCTACTGCACGCCAGTTGCCCATTGCCCCTCCACATTGGTGGTTGATTCGCAAAAATCAAGGGCCACCCATATGCAATGGGGAAACTGTTGTGATAAGAGTTCCTCAGAAATATTTATCTGGCAAGGTTAATAGATAAATATTTGATAGCCAAGCCTGCCATGTAGAAAATTTATATCGTGTATAGAAAGTTAATGTAGTGAAAAAGAAAAACCGCCATCTTCACGGCAATTTCCGTACTCGTAGAATATATAATGTACTTGGTACTATAGGCTAGAAAACTTTGCTATTATATGTTTAAAACACTATTACGTGTGATTTAAGTAATTAGTAATACAATTTTGACGTGAATCTACTACTACTTTGTCTATAACGGTGCCGACTTTGTATAAAATACATAGTTTCTTTAAGAAAATGGTATCCCATATATATAATCATATATCCAAACAAATATTTTTTTGCAGTGCAAGTAATTTACTTGATTTTATTTATTTTGATCGCTTCAAAGAATACAGTAACATTAATTTTAAGTTATACTATATCTAACTCAAATAAGGTTTCTGTACCAGATATATTTTTTTCCAATTCGCTTTTTATCTTACCACCTGAAAATTACTTTATTTTTAACAGTAATTTTCCAAATTGTAGGAAATTTTGAGTTTTTCCTGAGAGATATTAATATTTTTCTTACTAATATTACAATGTTAGAGATTTTTTCTAAGAAAATGACACTTTCCCGGCAATATTCATGTAAAATACATGCCTTATGGGAAAATTTCGAACATTTCCTTAAATTTCTGTACATTTACTCCCATTCTATGCGGAAAATGATCAAAAAAAGTGATTTTTACCAAGAAAAATTACCTAAATTTTTTAGTGTGTATACTGTGTGATTATAAGCGAGCGGATCATGGCAAATCCGAGCGCTAGGCACAAACAATGTGAGAAATACGGGTAATCAATGCGGTCGGTTTAAACCAGACCATATATGCCTACCTACAGTGGTTTCTGCGATGAAAATGTTTACGTATTTACCACCTGGAAAATTAATTAGAAAAATAACTACAAAAAATTAAACATTGTCCATGCAAGGTATATTTTAATAGTATTTACTCAAATATGATACATAGAAAGATTTCTGTTGCTCTATGTGATCAGAATATTCATAAAACTGGAGATCTGTGATAATAGGCCTAGTTAACTATTCATTTTTAATTCATTAACTTTCTTTAACACGTAAATTATTTATATAAATTATAATTAGACTAAGGCAAGACGAGAAGTTAATAAACAATTTGCGTGCAATAAAGAATGTGAAAAAGGAATAAACAGAATTCCGAAAAATTACTCTATATTACAAAAAAAATTATAAATGCAATTAAAAAGTATTCGACAGTTGTTATATATAATAAATAGACTTTAGTAATTACGCTTTCTAAAAGTCATAATATCCATAAAATGAAGTAAAATTTGTATTGATTCTCAATATAAATAAATTAAACATAAAAAAATTGGCATAATTTGTAGTCAGTTCTAGTTCTTCAAGTAGAGTTTTATTATCCTATCTTTCATCATAGAAGATCTCAAGAAAAAGATAATAGACGAGAGATGTGAACCATCCTGTATACATACATCTAATGCCCATGTAATTTTATTTGCACGTGAGAATCATGAATAATATTGTGAAATTTTTATGTTCTTAAACTCTTTAACCATCATCAATTTGTAAAACTGCATGCGACAATTTTATGTAAATAATTTCGTAAGAATCGGATAAAGCCTATCTGTTGTAGAATAATACATTTGACAGTAGTAAGCAGGATACATCATGATAAATCGTAGCATATATGATGGTATTATTTAAAAGTATTTATCATTCGTACAGAAAAATGTTGAACAAATCTAGTGAGTGAAATATTTCGGGAATGAGCGCTGAAATGCTTTTGCAATATATGTTAATAGAAAGAAAATAGTTTCTAGATAGTAATTTCAATTCTTTATAAAACTGAATTAAGAAGAAATGGACCCTTGCCTAAGTTTGTAATTATAAGGAAAAGTTATTACAAAGAGAAGAATTTAATACAATCATAAACAATAAGTTCTTTTTATTAATTGACGTCATGAATCCTTATATTTGATTCGCTAGGATTTATGATAAAGTTATTTACATCGATTTTCACTAAATTTAGTGTAACGAACTATATATTTATTTTTTATGGCTACTTAACAAAATAATTTAGATACATTTTTCACAGCACATAATCTTGTTTGTTGTAAAATATCTAATATTATATATTATATAATAATAATAGTAAATGTATGTATAATACAAAATATTCAAATCCTACGTATTACAAAACTAAAGGCAGTAAAAAGACGAAATCAATAAAACAAATGGTTTAAATATGGAGAAACCTTAAAGTTGTGTGTATTCAATTCAATTCATACCGTAGAATGTGTGTACCTATGGTTCGGTCACCAACCACTACCGACGTATGATATGGTGTCCGATGGAACAACACATGTTAACGGTATGGTGCTGGCATGACATCTTCATCCGCAGATGCCTAGGGAGATATCATACCTCGTACTGGTAGTGACAACTGCGGATGTGACTTAAATCAAATACGTGTGCTTCACCTGTCAACAGAACAAAACAACGCACCATATGTATGTGTATGTATGCAAATTTAAAGATACAACATTTAATTCAAAATATTTTGGTCAGCCTACGTCGCTGGTCGTTTAATGTCAGAAGGGTGACACGCAATACCTAAATATATGAGGCCATTTTTAAATTTACTAAGTATTCTTGGGTACTGTTGGTGATATATACCGTCAAACGGGATTAAATGAATCACTCGGCGAATACTGGCATTTTTTGCGTCTCTAGCAATCATTGAGACAAAGGTACCGATAATATTACTCCCATATGTTCCTTGTCTGCCAAGTAATACGGCTAGGTATTGCAGACGTTGCTTCCTTCACGGAAGTACCATATATATTAAACTTGTTTAAATGCTTTGACTGTTATTTCAAATATCGGTTAAACTTTTGAATGCACTTAGCACTAAGGATGATGTTCGGTCTATGAGCTGCTAGATATTGTTTCTCTCATGCTTTAGGAATAATATGCACTATTAAAATATTGTCCTAGTTATATACGCTGAACTTAACGTCTATTCTTTCAAAAAATAGACAAAGTATGAGGTAAAGTGAATCACAATGAAAATTAAGTAAAAATCGGTCAAATCAGTGTTGATTATGTTGAAACTTCGTAATAAGGCTATTTTGACGATAAGTAATGATTTTATATTACGCAATATTTCCAATTTTTATTTATTTTATGACTCCTCTCCTAAAGGATATTTCCTTTATTCCCAAATATCTGAAATTGACACAGAGCGAGCAATTTTGCAAGGCGGTACAAATAAAGTCATTTAACTACATATATTTGCAATTAATGGAAAGGATTTTTGGATAGTAACGTAATTAGATAGGCATTACGATTATTTAAAGTTTTTTATTTATGGCGTTTTCTTTTCTTTTTCCTCAGCAGTGCTTTTATGAGTATAGAAGTAAATAAAGAATAAAATTTATTTTTATACGTTAAGTGAATGATGAACAAACTTTTAATTATTTTTTTTAAATTATTTTTTAAAAATATTAACGAAAAACTTATTTTTTTGATTCACTTTACCCCGTTTGACGGTACCGTGCCCAACACTTGATTACTCTCGCCTCACAATTAATGACATTTTGTTGAAAATGGCTATAAAAATTAAATTAGGTCATTTGAACAAATCTAGACATCGGTTTGCCTTAAAAATTTCAAAACCCAAGTTCTGGGATTTTTTCAATCTAATGGTAATTTTCAAAGCGACAATTGATTCCTCTCACCCTAAGAAAACCACAAGAAATAGAAATAAAGTAACTTTTATTTCAATATCGAGTAACACCTACTCGTTTCTCAATAACTGCTAACATGCGATGAGGCAAATTAAATAAATGATCCAACAAATTTATTGGAATTGCTTTCCAAGTGGTTTTCATGACTAACATCAATTCTTCTCTAGTGTTAAACTGTTTTTCTACCGCTGTAAACTTGTCTCGCCATCCAGCCCCGTAAGTTTTCTATAATATTCAAGTCTGGAGAAAGGGCATGCCATTCCAGAACATCGATATTCTTATCGTTAGATGAGATTTGCCACACTACCATATTGAAATGTCCATTGTTCATTAGAAAATACCAAAGCAATATTAGCAATTTGTCTCTGAAGCAACTCCAGGTACCTTTGAGTAGTCTATCTTCCTTCCACAAGCTATCAGGTCCATCCAAATTAAATTTCTTTTTATCGCTGAAGACAACTGCTTTCCACTCATCTTTTCAATCCTTTTTTCTTTTCAAGTATGGACAATTCTTTATTACCCTGCGGATGGTTCGTACGGAACCATGACTTTCGGATTTATTCCTAATTTGCATAGCTGTAGCACAAGAATTGAACGCCATCTGTAAAATTGTATGACGCTCCTTTGCTGTTGTTGTCATTGCAATGCGACATTTCCGGTTATTGCCATAGTTTTCGATTATTTGCTGGTTAGCGTGGACTACCTATATGCTTCGCCCGATTTTTCTGGTGATTCTCAATTCGAGTAGCCTGCCTTCTTGTCGAAGAGTTTGGTTTCTTCCTGTTTCTGTCAAATATAAAGTTCTTCCACGACCTAGACTGACAATTAAGTACTATCACACCTTGACAACTATTGCGGAACAATTCTCTTGTTATTTTCTTTTATTTTACGGGCTCAGCAAACGATGGTTGGAAAATATAATGAGAGTAATCAAGTGTCGTAATATAAATGACAATGACACTTTTAAAAATGTCCCAAAAATTACCGATTCGATATTATGAGGCAAAGTTCACTGTAAACGTTGTTAAAATGTGTAATTTAAATATAGTCTTGATTTTGTAACGGGAGGATCTTTGAATCAAATTACATCAATCACTATGTGAGAATAATCAAGTGTCAGACACTTAGGTGTTTTCCTATGCCTTTTCCATTATTCTTCTATTCACCAGCTGAGTTTAGATAAAATATTGATTTGTTTATCATAGGATCAAGCAACCGGAAAAAAAGACATGTAACAGAGACAAGCAGACAATGGACTCTCCAAGATTTCCCCATCGAATATTAACACGTTGCAGTCAGTGGCAAGTCCGCGTCGGGAATTTCATGTTTCTGTAATTATTGTTTCCTCTCCGGTCACGTACGAATTGTTGCCAGACGGTTAGTGATTTGGGGATGTTCGCCGTCGACCTCCGGAAAAAGGGGGCGTTCGGAATTACTCAATACGGAAGACGAGCAGCCGTTCCCGGCTTTATTGTATTGGAGTCGCCGCAATAGATCTCACGATCACACGTCACGTACGAAACCTCTTATATTTTACCAAATAAAAATTGTCTGCGTACCGTTTACGGCACCGGACGCCTTTGCAGCATAGTTTGCTGTCGCATGATCTTCAGCAGCAATAAATTCCGGTATAAAGATATAAAGGATGAGTATTAAAAATAATGGAACCGTTATATTGACTTTGTGAGAGTACGGAATATGGGAAAGCACGTGAGCAAACACAAAGGCTGATTTTAATTTTTAGTATGAGTGCATGAGTTTGTAAAGAATCCTAAAAGAAGAAGATATGTCCCAATAAGACTGCCTATTTTAAATTTGGCGCCATTTTTGTATCGATTGTACAGCGTTGTTGTTTGACAGCTGTCATGTGTGAACATAGAGATTTAATCATGGAGAATTACGCATACGTTCAACGCATAGAAGTTGTAAAAATTCACTATCGAAATGGTGAGAGTTTTGCGGAGACGGTTCGAAGATGTCGTGGACTTTTCGGTCACCATAACGCACCTTCTCGCCGTACAGTGGTCCGATTAATCGAAAAATTTGAGGCAATTGGGTCAGTTCAAATTCAGAAGAGATCTGTCCGTGTTCGTACAGCTCGGTCTGACCAAAACAATGCAGCAGTTAGTGAGAGTGTTGAACAGAATCCTTCCACCTCGGTTCGCCATCGTTCTCAGCAATTGGGACTTTCACGGAGCAGCTTACAGCGAATTTTGACTAAAAAATCTGGATTTACATCCTTATAAGATTCAGTTGACACAACACTTAAAGCCAACAGATCATGCGCAGCGCCGAATGTTCACGGAATGGATTTTACAGCAACAACAAGCGAATGATGATTTTTCAAAGAAAATCATCTTTTCTGATGAGGCGCATTTTCAACTTGATGGCTATGTCAATAAACAGAATTGTCGCATTTGGGGAGCTGAGAATCGAAGAATGATTCTTCAACGTCCGATGCATCCATCACGTGTCACTGTTTGGTGCGCATTTTGGGCTGGTGGAGTGATTGGACCGTTTTTCTTCGAGAATGCGGCTGGCAATGCGGTCACTGTCAACGGCGTTCGTTACCGTGAGATGATAAACAACTTCTTCTAGTCTAAAATTGTTGAAATGGGTCTAATTTTATAATATCTATGCTAATAACCCAGAACAATTCCTGAACTGAAAGACGAAATTCGACGCGTCATTGATGAAATTGAGCCGGCACTATGCCAAAATGTTATCGACAATTTCATTAAAATGACCAACGAATGCCATTTATCGGACATTGTGTTTCATACATAACCTCCATGTTTACACTGTTTATTAAAATAAAAATATCACAACTTTTCACATAAGTAGTGCGTTTTTTTCAAATTCTAAAATAGACGGTCTTAATGGGACACCCGTTATTCAATATTTGGAGAAAAAGAAGTTGTAGTTATGTTTAAAGATGCTATGAATGGATGATGTTCGCCTTACCGAAAATTGTTTACCTTGGTTTAGTAAAGATAGGCGAATTCGCGAGAATGTACACAACGGTCCAAATTGCTCAAATCCTGTTGGCAATATAGATTATGAGAGACAAATACACGTTCACATTACCGACACTGTCAACTAAAACCTGAGCGACCTATCTATAATCTTTAGCGTTTTTAAGCAGTTGTCTAGCGTATTATATTAGTTAGTTGCATTAATTCATTTGCTTTTTTTTTTTTTCAAACACCATTCTGTTGCATATTATATTAGTTAGTTGCATTAATTCATTTGCTTGTGCTTTTTTCAAACGCAGTTTTTAGTTTTTCTATTAATTAAATTTTTCATAAAATTACTGCTGTATCCGTAATTTTAAAATCATACTAAGAATATTTAAAATCTTTGTATAGTGCCAAAATACATGAGCCAAGCATAGCTACATTATCTCTCAGCCAAGAAGAACAAATGGTGAAATAGTTCCAGTTCCATTGTGGCAATTGATATAAAATAACTGACGGCTAGTCAGTACTGTTAAAGATTTTGTTGTGAATTTTCAAAGTAGATTGTCATTTTAATTTAAATGTATTAAAATATTTCAAATAATTCGTTTCATAGCTAAAATACTTACTGTCTGCTCTTATAAGCTGCGCTTATTCAATCTTTGTCATTTCAGATCGCATTATATGTTAAATAATCCAAGAACTTGATACAGCAACTGTGAAATTTTCTGCCGATTGGAAGACGTTAGATGTGATTCTTTTACAATCATTGGTGTAATATATCATGGGAAGCAAGAAAACAACTTCATCGAGTTTCCTTGGCTAAATTCTTCCAAAAAATATGTAATCACATCAAATCCTTTGAAGCCAAAAGAAATTCAATCAATTCCTAACGCTTAAACATGCCAATGTCTTTTGTATTGTAACTTGTAACAATTGGTCAGCCATTCGATCTCCCACACCGGCGGGGGAATTAAATCATCATCCTGCATAAAGATTTGCGCGTTAGGCTTGCACATAATTTAATCTAAAAGCGCCATAAACCAAATCATCCTATTAAATTTCCTCACCACGTTTTCGAATTTACGACCGGAATGTATTAAGAAGTTATTGGCGTTGTGGACTTGTGAAACGAAAAGGGACTGCACGAACTCCTTGCATGCAGGACTCATCCGCTTCGCGAAAGATGGCAAATCCACGACCAGTTAAGTTTGCGTTAACGAATCGCAGGACGTTTCTTTCACCGTGGGCCGTTGATGATAATGACAACAACGGCAATGAGAATAACAACAAAGAAAAATTATAAATCAATCTATCTACATGCGCGGTTGCGGTTTGCTTTATTTCGATGTAAGTCACGGAGTATTTATTTATGCTCGTAGTAGTAGATCATAATAATGATATTGTAATTAGGGATTTATTGCGGATTTATTTCGTCGCTGGAAATTCAATAAGGACCGTTAGGAGAATACGAATGTCGATTCAAGTTCTTTACGACCGCCGCTTCTATACTTAAATTCTCGTACAAATTGGTACTTCCGACCTTTCACCCGTTCTGCGGGCCATGAATTTTATTGGAAACGGACCGATATAACAAGATTTTCGAAGAGATCGGCATTATAGCGCCTCGGGTCGGATCGAAAAACGGAACGGGAGTGGACGGGGGACCGCGGAGAAAGATCCCAACGCCTCGGGCGATCGACACCGGTAAAAACCAGCCCCAGCTGCTCAATTTTTTCTCCACCGCGCCGATCTCCGTGAGCCGCCCCCTGCGTCCCTTCCGACCCGATACATTTTTCATAACGCGACCTCTCTTTCTCGTCCAGATTCCCCAGACGTCCCCGACTGTGTTTTGTGCACGGCAGCGCGGGTTCAGAAAACGAGCAGACCAGTTTTACAACGCGTTAATACGGGCGACGCCATTAGACGGGCCCGGAGAGTTCTTGTTAACGGTCGGACATAATTGCGGAAAAGTATGTGCCTCGAATATTATTACGGGGAGCGCTTCGTAGAGCAACAGTAACTTGAGTCGCCGACGTGTAAATATACAGTACGCAGCAAAAATTCGCAAAAGAACGATCTTAGCGCATTATAATTGGGTTGATGGGAAGTGTATTTAGAATGGAAGCCAAACGAGCATGTTTTTACGTGGATGCTGCTCTCCAATAGAAGGCAACGTTTTTTTTAATACGCATTAGGTTAGAGTAGATTAGAGTTGGAGTGGTCAGATTGATCTATTATGATCTCCTTCAGCCTAGAAGGCGCTCTCTAATGTTGCATTCTTAGTTAGACCTATCAGGGACTCCTTTATTCAGCTTTCAGCTGTGGTGTTTGCTCAACACTAGCAACCTAGTCCTCGCCAAGCCATCACATTAGCATAGCAAATGAACTAGTGTTTCTTCCTCTTCTTGACAGAGTCTGCAAATATCGTCATCTGCCAGACCTATATTTTGAGAGTTCTTCTGTCTTACTCAGTAGATTTTAGTAAATTCAGAGCTCTGTTCCTTTAGGAATTATTTTGCCTGTCTCAGCCCTGGTGTCTTTTACCACCACTCCCTACAGCCATCACATATCCACTCATTGACGAAATGTTTAAATTGCTATTTGGTAAGATGAACGTACCACGTGCTGAGTCTATAGCTATTTTGGAAGCTTTGAAGGCAATAGACAAGACAAGGGGATGAGGAGATCTATGGCCCCTCGCCCGGATTCATTCTGCCCTCTTTCCGCAATCAAAGCCACGGGTATCTCCAGTGGATATAATGGAATTATTCTCCGCACACGAGAATTGTTTTGGAGTTTTTCGGATCAGGCTACGACATTTGCTTTACTTGGATTTCCGCTTACAAGGGTATTGATAAAAATGAAAGGGCGGATCAAGCTGCGAAGCATGCTGCATTTCCAATCGAAGTAAGACTAAATTACCGGCTTGGAGTAATAGATGTTTGGAGGATCTGCAATGTACTGATATGGAATGACTGGCAAGGCGAATGGGAGAAATTTACCAGAACAAATGCCAAAGATTACGCTAGAATTTGCTCAAGGCTAAACAAAGCGCTATGGCTTAAAGATTTGTCTGACCAGATCGCTTGCCATTCATTTGCACGAGATATTTTTGGGTAGATTATGAATTAGAAGGATTGATTAACGAAGACATGATATAGCAGCCAGCATAAATGTTGCAACTTATGGGCGATTATTTTATTATAGAAATGTGTGATTTATTTGGGAGATACACCTAATAACCAATCAAAATTTGTTTCAATACACGTCAGATGACCACAGGTTGGTGATGAATTTAAAAACAAAAAATGGCGTTCCCGTCCAAGATTTCTCTATAGTTTTCTTTCCTGTATGCCATGTATATATTGGTATATCCTTGAATTAAATCGTCTAAAAAGATCCCGCCAAAGCAAACCCCAAATCATCAATGTGTAGGTGTAATGCAGGATTCAAGTACCCGTTCACCTCTGATAAATGTTTCTCTGTTTGAACCGGATTCGTGAAATTTTGTTTCTTCGGATAAAAACACTTGCTTCTATTGTTCCAATATCCAGTCCTTCCATTGCCCATGGAAGCACGGGCTAGCTACGTTTTGCTCGCGCAATAGTAGTTTTCAAGAACAATTCTTAGATTCAAGCCTGCTTCGCACAAATAACTTTTTACGGTTGTGACTTTAATCATTTTTCGGCGAGAAAAAATCGAAGTGGGCGGCAATTGCTGGTACCGTTTTTCGTCTATTTTATTTTCTTATAACTACGATAAAAACTTTTGCCTTCTTTATATACCTCATAATCATCATTTAAAAAAATCAACTTGCCTGTATTTTCCACAGAGTCACATGAGTATTACTGTTATGATAACTCCCAGAGTTTACGCAAATTTAATAAAGTTGTAGACAAGTACCTCAGAACAACGTTTTACTGAATAAAGTTTCATACGACTTGTAAAATACTAAACATGTTCGAAAAAGCAGGAAGAAAATTCTAACAAAATTGTAAATACCTTAACATGTTATTTGTATAAAAAAATTAGGAAATAAACGAAAGAATGATTTTGCAAAACTCGTAAAAATATTTAGTGTTATTCCTAATTTGAAATATCGACAATAACAGTAATAATAAGACCGGTAGTGAGATTTCCAAGAAAAAAAGAGAAAATTTTCTCACGCTCATATGCCTAAGGTCCGGTAAATATCATCTAAGAGAGGAATTTTGTTCAAAATGTGTTTTTGACTGCGATTGCCAAGTTGTCACAACCCCAATACAAATATGTAAAGGGTTTTACATTGACCAACTTTTCTTGAAAATCTCGCATTATATCATCTACTACGCGTACCCATACCTAGCGATGCGCAATTCAGAATTGCTCGCAAGTAATTCCTAATTAATATTTCAGTGTGCTCTACTTTGGGTTACATAAGCGATCGAAGATATATGCAGCCTAGTTGCGCATTCAGTTTGAAGAAGATGGTACATACCCTAGCTTTACTTTAAAAAAAGACGTGGTTTATCTAAACACAGAATAGATCGGTACACAGTGTAACCTGTTTCCAAGGCGAACTTTGTTATACTAACAATAATTGGATAATGATACTTAACAAGCATACTCAGTCTGAAAAACACCTGCTACAAATAAATAATTTATAAAATTGTAAGCATTCGCCGTCTGTTAGAATTACAATTACTACTGAAATTTCGTAGCAGTTCATAACAGAGAACATACGTGAGCATAATTATGCGAACATAAGCGAATAATATTACTATAAATAATAATTTAACAAAATATCTTCATCATTTTTACCATGGATTCTGATTTTTGCAGAATAATATAACTGAATTATATGTAATAACATTTCCTCTGACGAGGAACAAATAAATTCTCTCGGATACTATGAAACCTGGAGACGGTTTCTTTTCTAACTACATAATGAATGCAGAAAGGAACATGGTATATGGAGTAATGTAATTAAAAACTAATACTCATGTTTTGCAATGAACTTTCATTTTCAGGACGTATTTTTGGTCCTGTGCGGGGTTAGGAGTAGAAGTTGCAATTATTTTATTTTGTGGCCGAGTTTAACCTGAAGTAATGTTATTAGTGCCCTGTTGTAGAGTTAAAATATAGTTCAGTATTTATCACGGCGTTTTTTGGAATACATTAAGGAGCTAAGAGCTAAATCATCTGATATGGCAGTTCCATAAAAGAAAATTAGGTTTCAATCTTAAATTTGAAATTTGACATTAGCTATTTTTATTTGTATCTCACTGATACTGCAGTTTGTGATCAACAGCGAGCACAGGTACATTTAGTATTAGTGATCTAGTGTCAAGAACAACCAACGCATTTCAAAGGAAGGAGAAGTTATAAAGAAATTCTCATACCACATCTATACAGAAAACAATTAGGTTTTCTCACTGTGTGGATTTATTTATTTAATTTAAAGACTTATCAACTCTGAAGTATTTACTATTGAGGGTGTTCAATCAAAATCCTTTTGAGAATCTTTTCTCACAGGTAAGATCGCATTTCGTGAGAAATTCCGCGCGTTCAGTGTTCATAAACATCTACAAATCATTTATAGTCAACAACGTAACCGATCACGTTGTATAGGAACCAACTGTCAGGAGAATAAAACAGGTCCTTTAGAAGAAATTAAAAAATTAATGGATACTAACGTCACTATTTTACTGTGTACCAGAAAATACATATAACATTTGCGGGGGTATCAAACTATTTGGAGTAGGGCTCACTTAGGTACAAACGGTAATGAGAAAGAGGACCAATTAGTGAAAGAGGCGGTGTGGAGAGGGGTAGTGTGATATTATATATGGCATAATTTCGGCTAGCATAGTTAAAAAGCGTTTAGGGATAAACTCGATAATGGTTGGCAGGGTACGTGGGATATTTATTACCTTACATCAGCGCTCAGCAAAGTGGCTCATACGAGCCACTTATTTACGTTCCCTCACCTAAATAATGCAAAACTATTCTAGCGTTTTTGTGAGTTTACATCGATGAAAACATAACCCGACATTACACATTGAGCTGTTTAAGCGTAAATCGTCGAGTAAAATATAATGGATATTCTAAACGGACGTATTTCTCACGAAGAATGAGAAAAGCAATTTTTTTTCTTTGTTTGTTTACTTAAGCAAATGGCTTGTTCTTTACTAAAACACTACTATGATTTTCATAATTTCTACAGTGGTAGTTCATTTTGAAATACAATAGTGGTTAATTTGCACGCAATATCATCCTAGAGTAATACTAAACTTTACTACTATAATTAATAAATATTAAATATTCTTAAACACAATTTTTCTTTTAAACCGAAGTCCATATTCGACGACATGTGTTTCTACTTTAAATAAGCGTTTTTCAATAGCCGTCTGACTCACATGCTTGCTTTAAATTTTCCTGCAGTGATAGTGGGAAACTCGCTTTCTTTACAGTGTCGAGCACTGCTCTAAATAGGAAGTGGACTAGGAAATTTATCGGTAACTTTACACGTTTTAGGGAAATGATGGTTAAGTTGTCGTATCAGGCGGTAAAATTAATAACGAGTTACGGTAATTTTAAATCATTTATGTAGAATTGGGAGAGTTAATGAATCACATTGTGAATATGGTGGGGTAAATACAATGTTTTATTTGAACGTCCACTCGCTGATGAGTGGCGAACGAAAGTTAGAGTATTAGTTAAAGTTAAATTGACCGCAATGCGAAACAGATATTAAAGATAATGAATCAGTCGAATGCTGGGAATTCCTTAGAAGTGCTGCCAATGAATTAAATAGGTAACTGCGTGATATTTAGATAATTAGTAGAGTTGTACATATTTATAAACGAATATTTGCTACTCTTTACTGGTCTGAATTAGTGCTAAATTATAGCTTTTCGCATAATTGTGAGAGTGTTATTGTTAAGTAAAAGAATAGGTACTGTTGTTTTGTTTGTTTTCTAGCAGCTACCTGAAGATGGCAAGGCTGTAAGAATTGAAGGGACGTGGAGGCTGTCTCTTCTAAACTCAGAGGGATAATAATAGAATATGAATTGATGTTTGGGCTCTTTCCATCGTCTGTTGTATTGTTTGAATCCGACATTTCCGCAGAGTTTTCACTGCCGCCATCATCGGGCTACTCTGATGGCGGTAGTAGAAACACTGCCGAAATGTCGGATTCAAACAATCCAACAGATAATGGAACCAGCCCAAACTTTAACTCATATTCTAGTAATCCATCTTCATGAGGATAATAATAATTTGTTTTAAACCCAAAGTAAGGTTTTTCTATGGTTGTCCCTTACCCGTTGGCGAATGCTGGGAGATAACTAATGTTGTTCCATGGGTGCGAATATAATTACGACTGATAGCTAACATTTTTAGTTATTCGGTTGTTTCAGCGTTTTACATAAAGCAGTATTCACATAATTGCGAGTCTACCGTATTATATTTCTGTTATTATTATTTACAATCATGGGGGAAAAATTTAGTTAGAGTGGCAATTTCAATTATTATAGAATGTAGTACGTTTAGATGGAGCGCGGGGTTTAGGATGGTTCATAATTATTTAGCTTTTCATAAATAAAGTGTACAACAGTAACTAATATTTTATATGGCATATACTGATAGAAAAGGACAGGTTCATTCAAAGTAATAATAATAATAATAATAATAATAATTTTATTTGATCCTTTAGACTACATCTGCAGCATAGGAGACGTCCTGTAGTTACAATATAAAAAGGTTACAAAAAACAGTAAAATAAATAATATCGAATTTAAAATCTATAAGTACAATAAAGTTATCCTAAGAATTTATATCATTCATGTATTCATTTAATGAATAGTAACTCTTATCAAGCAGCATCTTTTTTAGTCTGTTTTTAAATAACTGCAGTGGCAACTGCTTGAAGCTATTGGGCAATTTATTAAAGGCTTTGATTGCTAAGTAATAATGACGTCGTTGAGTAAAAGTTAACCTATATAGTGGGATCTCCATCACATTCGAATTCCTAGTATTATAAGAGTGATGCTGTGTCAATCTGGGAATACAATTATAATTTTCTCTTGCAAACAAAAGTAGATGCAGTATGTATATTCCGGGCAACGTTATAATTTGCAGATCTTTAAATAATTGTCGGCAACTTGTTCTAGACGAGACATCTGCCAGTACGCGAATTGCGCGCTTTTGTAACTTAAATACACGCTCAATACCACCCGAAGCGCCCCAAACTAGCAACCCATATGTAACCACAGACTGGAAATGAGCAAAATAGCACATACTAAAACCTCGAGACCAACTTGGCCTCTTAGTTTCGTCAACAAAAAACAGACGCTGCCTAACCTCTTACACAACTCATCGATGTGGCCCCTCCAATCACAACGTGTATCCAACGTAATACCCAAAAATTTTACAGAGTCTACCTGTGCTATACTTTTTCTGTCCACCTTCATATAATGAGAATACTCACGGTCAAGAGCATTTATTTTAAATTCCATGAATACAGTTTTACTAGTTATTTAAATGCAAGTCATTTTGTTTGAAATATTCACTAATTGTAGTTAAGGTGTTATTTAGGGTGGTTCTAGCTTGACTTACATTGCTGCTGGATATAATGAAAGAGTATCATCCGCAAACATCACTGCATCACTCAACGGAAAATCATTGACGTAAATAAGATAAAGTAAAGGTCCGAGGACACTGCCTTGTGGAACACCACGATGAACTGCCAAATAATGAGACTTACTCCCGTTTATGTCGACATACTGCAACCTACTTGTGAGATATTCACAGATCCAATCAAGGGCTTTGCCCCTAATTCCGTAGCACTCTAATTTGTGTAATAGAATTTTATGGTTCACCAGATCAAAAGCTTTACTTAAATCAAGAAAGCAACCTACACATGATTGACGCTCTTCCAGTCTATTATATAATATACTACAAAATTTAAGTATAGCCGATGTAGTATTTGTATTCCTCCTGAAGCCAAATTGATTAGAATTTAGTAAGTTATATTTGTTGAGATAGCTAATTAATCTGGTGGCCATCAATTTCTCTATAATTTTTGAAAAGGTACTTAATATCGATATTGGACGATAATTATCAATAGAGTGACGTGAACCTTTTTTATATATAGGAATCACTTTAGCAATTTTTAAACATTCAATAAACGTTCCATCATGAAAAGATTTGTTGATTAAATTTGTTAAAGGTGATGCTATTTCACCAGCGCAAGATTTAAGTAAAACACTATTGATGTTATCATCACCAGATGAATGTGTGCTTTTCAAATTTTTGATTATTGAAACTACTTCGCCCTCAGTTGTTGGACTTACAAAAAATGTATTCGTCTGTACTGGAATTGAAGTGGTATCAGTTTTAGCCGCTCCGTTGATTAATTTATTAGCTACACTATTAAAATGATTATTAAATGCATCGGCCACAGTTTTTGGATCATCTACTGTCTCGTCGCCAAGACAGAGAGCAATCATATGTTCAGATTTTGATATAGTAATATCGAAGGATAGCTGTTTTCTGTAGAGTCAAACAAGCGTCATTTAGAACAAAGATATGTTTATCATTCAAAATACTTATTTTACGCGAAGTTCAATGTAAATAATGAAATCGATACTTCAGCTGGTTAAAAATGACTTTCAATCCTATTCTCCTTACTTTCTAAGAATCGATATTATTTCCAATTGGCCATCGGTTTAAATTAGAAACATTAGTACAAATTTACCGCCACCCTGTATATGATAGGTTGGGTATGCGTCCTCCTTGTTGTCCTCTCCTTCATCTTGGTAGCGTGGTTTTTCTTCAACGCCTGTGTATTTTCGTTTTCTTTTGCGGTCCCCCAAGAACAAGGAGCGAGAAGCGCTGGCGTTGTTCGTGTGTACGAACGGCAAAAGCTTGTCCGTCCAATTCCATCTCATTAGCGGTAGAAATGTCGGTGACAGCAGCTGAGGCTTGTCGTGTACGAAAGGGACCTTATATAGAACCGGTTACCGCTGCCTGCGCGTTCTTATTACATACAGCGATCGGTCCGCCAATCCTGATGTACTTCGCGGCCATTCGATAAGGTTATCTTCTGTTCGCTGCGGTGTCTGGAAGTGCCGGACTTGGTACTTCTTCAATATAACGTCGACACCGTTGGACCGTTATTCATTCATATCGGGGCATAATTACGGAACTCTATAGCACAGATTCAATCATTCATCTCAGCCTCTGGCGTTAAAGTGAAATTGAGAGAATATTAATGTATATTTACAACGGAGGATCCATCTAATTGAAAATTTAGCTGAGATTAGCTTTCTAATTGGGAATTATTTGATTACCTTATACAATCTATTGAAGATTACGATTATAAATGGCACGTTATGTACTAATTCACATTCAAGGTGCGTATTTATAAGCATATCCAATTATATCCATGAACTTTAAAAAACTCCATAAACTCTGCGCTACTAAATTTTATATCACATCCTCACTGCCTTTAAATAATGCGGTAGATTTTGCGCAGACAATATAAATTTCGTATGAGGCAATAGTTTGCAATTCTAATACGCTGGAACCCTTACATAAAGGCGCAATTTACTATAATAAAAAATTCACCCTCTTCAATTTATTCCAATTTTATTCAACGTCCAAACAAATTTAAAAAAAAAAGAAAGCAGAAAACGTTTTATTGGTCAATAAGGGCGCTTACTCGCTAGGCGTTGTTGCAGACAGTTCTATATAGTAGTGCGATTTAAAGGATTTACTATGTCTTTACCATTATTATTTCCAAGAGTACGACGAAATAAGCTACAAGAACGAGGCTGATGCTGGAATCTATAGTAGCAAAATATGCCAAAGTACAGTTCAGGCCGATTTGATAATATATTCGAGAACTAATTGGGGTAACAGAGCTTTTATTAAAAATCTGCTAGATTTTTAAAGTATTAAATTAAAATTTATTAGATTTTTAAAATGCTTTTGGATGGTTTCAGGATTACATCCCCATTTATGTAATAATGTGGGAACATCTACGTGTTCTGAATTATTAAAAGGGATTTTTTTTCATTTCGCTCATCATTTGTATTACGCTAGCTGCATGTATGTACTTCCTAAACGCATTGCGAAACGATTGATACTGATAGAGGCATTGTAATAATAATGGCCGCCAAGGGCCAAGTGCTGTTGGGGTACTTGACGTAAACATTTCATTTGGTTAATTCGACGAATTATAGGTATGCTGTCTTAAGTTTGAAATGAAAAATTGGAAGGAATACCAATTTATTTCAATTACATAATAGTGTCATGCATTGAAGATCAAGCGGAGTAAATTGTCGGTTTCAAATAACCTTCTGATATAAGTAGTTAAAACAGCATTCTATTTTATAGAGAATTATTAGAATTATATTTAGAAATTAGAAATCTTCATATGCTTAGATTCAATAAATTTACTTAAAAATACTATAAGTTTTCAAGCGTTCATTGCAATTATTCGGCGTTATTAAATAAATGCATTATTAACTTAAACATATACGGTTAACAATACTCTAAGTGTTGAATTGAGTATAGACCTTTTTCGGTGTATAGCTGCGCTCCCATCAACTCACAAGGAGGCTGCCAGGTCAGCACATCACCAACCAAGCTGAAAAAAATAGAGGTGATTCTTGAAGTAGCCAAAAAACGGATGTGGCTGCGGGGTTTTGCGAATAGGCCTCTGATTGGTCAAAAAAATAAAAACACTTTTTATCGTGTAAATTCGTAATTTACATGATCGTATAGATAAAAAAGAATCTAAAACGAACAACATTTAGTTGTAATAAACTGATAAAACATTCCATAACAATAATTTCTTTTATGAAACAAACGAGCCCCTTGGTTTAGTGGATAGCGCGCTCGATTTCTGAAGCAAAGTCTGGAGTTCGAGGTTGGTGTCGTGTTATTTTTTTTGTGTTAATAATTAAAAACTATTACTAAATTTAATTTTCGCATTTAAATTTACGTGAATCGCACACGAATTAAGATTCAATAATAAGACATCCAAGATATGTACTTCATTATCAAATTATGATAAAGTTAACAATAAATGGACTTATAATTTAAATTATAATATGAAAATTTATATATATTATTGCACCGTGATTGTGATTATACCTTTTATTGAGTTTTAATTCATGTACGTTTCACGCGTCGCAACAATTTAAATTTAAATGCAAAAATAAATTTAATAATTATTTATATCTCTTTAACAAAAAAAAAATGAACACGAGTAGCAGCCTCGAATTCCAGACTTTGGCCTTTGGCACGTCAACCGTACTATCATAAGCAAGCTATCAGTGTTTAGTACTACAGTACTTGTTAGTATTAGAAATTACTGATGTTATATGAGTGCGGCCACGAGAGTACAAATGGAATTTTTTGAGATTTTTTTTTAGTGTATTACAGCTAAAAGTTGCTCGTTTTACATTTTTATCAATATACTGATGTAAATTACGATTTTTTCAAGGGCGAAATGGCCTAAAACCTCAGGCTTGCAGGCCCTCGCAGAGCCAAACTCCCCCTAATCAATATAATGACCCGGAAAAACCGATTATGTAAACTGACAGAGCAGATTGAACCGGATTTCGCACGGATAGCCAAGCGTGCAAGCCACTCAACTATCAGCCAGGCAAATTTACACGATTAAACGCCTTTTTTTGTCATTCAAAAATAGTATCGTTCTTATTTGTTTGACAATCAGAGCCATTCATGGGGTAAGTAACTAAATCTGGTCAAAAGTCCCAGCGGGTCAGACAAGAAAGCAAATGGTAGTCCCGCAAACCTCAATAGATGGAAGCCAAACGCTATTGATTTAGTATATTTGTGTAAAACTATATGTGTAATTGGTATTATGTTGTGTTTGGCATACCTTATTACTGAGGGGTAGTTGGATAGTTGTCGTGGCTATGGCGGTTTGTGGCCCGTGTTCGTGTGGTTTGTCAATTGATGTCCAGTGTTTTTTAATCTATTTTGTTTGACGTGCGTTTCAAGTTTCGTGTTATTATTTTGTAGTTTTGAGTGTTTTTAACTGTTATTCTTTATTTACTGTTACCTGCATGTTTTTTTTTGTTTCTTATTACATCAAACATATGTTAACATACTCTTATCACATCAACTTTTAAACATATGTAGGTATAACAGAAACTGAATGGAAGTTTTATTTTTTGCATGTTTATTTAATATTTACTTATTCTCACTGATCAAACCAACACGGGCACAATATAATACATTTCTGGGTTATTACACAGGTCATTAGCAACAAAGTAAATAAAATACACAAAAATATAAATAGAATCATACAACTTAAGTAATAATATTCACATGGAAATAAGCTATAATCTTATAAAACATTATGTATCTGATTGTAAGTGAATATTATTACTTAAGTTGTATGTATATACTTTAGTTTTCTTGATATATAAAATAAAACGCATTTAAATATTACCGCTTTTGTGAATAGTACCCGCAAAGCTCATTAGATGGTGCGAATGCACGCGAGCGTTTCTATATACACAAGATTCTGCTCTATACTAACTTCTCTATGGTCCCATTCACAAAAAACCGCGTACCAGTATCCGTCTTTTCGGCTTCAAGAATCATCTCAATTTTGTTCAGCTCGATCGGCAATATGCTGATCTGGCAGTCTTCTTGTCAGTTACATTGGTTATAGTTAGTGGTGGGACTATCGGTATTCAACTATCGATAGTTACTATCGATAGTCGGACACTATCGATAACTATCGATGGTTTCAACAGTCAAATTATCAATACTTCAACTGTCGATATCGTCATCGATAATGCCCACCACTCTACTCAACTTAATTAGTCTTCAGAAAGACATTTTGTTTTAATTTTCTTGTTATTTATTATTTGTGTTTTTTTTTAATCCAGAATAATAAGACTCTAACACTAGTATTTCATGGTTTATACAATGCCTGCTAACTATAGATATTACAAAAGAAAGAATTAGTTCCACTCAATGAATAATTGATGATTGATAATACAAACTTTTAACTAACAAGACCAATACTTAAATAAACCCTTTAAGCTACTCAGAAAGGAAAAATAAATAGCACTATATCTGTTGTGTTACATTGAATTTGAGCATCTTCTTGGCTTATAAACTTTATATAAAATATTATACTGGGGGCATTATCGATATTTCAACAGTTATCGATAGTCGAGTATCGATAGTTATCGATAGTCAGCTATCGATAGTTATCGATAGTCGACTATCGATAGTCAACTATCGATAGCCAAATCTATCGATAGTCACTATCGATAGTGCCCATCACTAGTTATAGTAATACATCCATATACATCTTAGAGGCATGCTGAGGAAAAACTGTGTCATAATGAAGTTCATTAGTATACAAAGAGCTAAAGTACGACGAATAATCATCTACAATATCTTGCGGATTATCAAGTTTATCACAACAAACAACAAATTGCTGTGATTGAAGAAATTGAAAATTTGCTGGAGAGAACAGTATAGAATAAAAGGAGTTCACACTATAAATAGACTGGAAAGATTCCTATGTGCAACTTGAATAAATAATAAGAAAACTATTTGAAGTTGTCGTAATGCTCAAGCAGTACGTAAGCATATGTTGATTACGATTCGTTATATTGCCATCTACTACTATGCTAATGCTATCGTACTTGTAATCTATAATTTAGTTCTTTAATTAGTTGAATTCGACTGATTTATTCAACGCGGAGCGTATGTAAGCAGTGCTACACGGTTATATACCCTCATCGGCGTTAAAAGAGCATCAGGAGACAGCCCGTACAGTACGCGAGCGGACAGGTGAAACCGAAACAATCGCCTTATTATCAGGAACAAGCCGCGTGAAAAATCGATACACCCGATCAACGCTAGTTTAGTTCCCCTTATAAACTAATCAAACGTTAACAAGCGACACCGGAGCGTCGATCGCCGCTGAATATCAAATAACTGCATTGTCACACCGCGGACAGCGCTTGAATGGAGGTTAATAATTCATGAATAAATAAATAAGGCGAACTCCTAGAAGAGAAGAGGAGCGACCCAATGCCGCGTATTAAAGTGTGTTCTGTTCACTTTCTCTGTAGGTACGGACTTCGAACGTCGATGGTGCTGCTACCACGGGACGGACGACAATTCCCTCCGTATTGGTAGCCGGACGAGCGATATTTATGGATCTTCGTTAGATCGTAAACATTGACGCGACCATTCCGACATTATGAACTGCTAGTTGCACCCCGTAAACTAAAGCGGGCGAGTCGACGTGGACCAATACACATACACACACACATACATACATAAACTCCGGTGACTCGGAGTATATCAGGGGTTTAGATTTGTTGCCCCAAGAGTGGCTCGAGGACCTGCGGACTACAACTACGATTAATTGGGACGACGGACTGGTAACGCTATATAAAGAATGATTTGTCAAGCGAAAAAAGAATTAGTATAGGCTGGTGCGTCACAATTCATTCTCGGACCAAATTGATCCTGGTCCGAACGCGGCGCGGCGTTTCCTGCTGTCGGCCGCTCCGGTGCCTTTTGCGGATGCCGTTTCTCTTGCTGCAGCGTGCGTCGCGCAGAACGGGAAAACGCGGGAAAAAGAGCGCGCCGAGTACGCGCGAGGATTTAAATTAATGCTTTGATTTAGGAAAGCGACGAAAAAGTTGGAGTTATGGGAATTTCCCGTGAACGAAATTAATTGCGTTCGGCGGTGCTACGAAACGTGAAATACGGCTACGGCAAATGAAGCAGGGAGCGGCTTTCTGCGAGGTCAGCGTCCGGTGAGGAGATTTGCCCTTTGCGTGCTCTATATCAGCCTCTTGTCAAAAATGTAAATATTCTTCAATCTGTATTCCTCTATATATCCTTTCTTGACGGGTGCAATACTTTTCTGATTACACTCCTTTTCACAGTTACATCATTTTTTTGTTGTTGTTGTGGGATTTGAAGTCTACGGAAACACTCAGCCTCTTGGTTTTTTGTATTTGGTCTCCTATTTCTTTTACTCATTAAATTACATCACCCATTCCAATATCCTAGTACCCTGCAGTAGTCTGTACATAGGCTGGTTGATTGAAGTAATCCTCTGGGTTCCTTTTTGGCTTGTCAAAAATGGCCTACCTTTTTGCTCCAGAGTCTCGCATTCAGACAGTATGTAGTAAGCGTTCTCTGTTATCTCATTACACAGTCTGGTTGGTATCTCCAGTGTTGATAGCCAAGCTTCTGTAGTTGTTCTTTCAGTGCGGAGTGCCTTGTAAGGAGACTTGTTATGGCGCGAAGATGATTCCTACCAAGCTGCAGTTGTTCTCCAGTCTTCTTCTTTATTGTTCCCTTAATAAAGATCTTCCCATGAATTTACCTAGTTGTTTCATCTCAAATGTTCCTTGTGTTTTCCTGCTACCCAAATTCTTACATGCGCTCGTGCTTTGTTTTTAGATACCCTTAGAACAAGTTCTGGGCCTATATGTGAAGCCGACGATCCCTTCCTTGCTAATTCATTGGCTCTTTCGCTTCCTTCGATTGCCGAATGTCCGAGCTCCCACAGCAAAGTAACTTTATTGCGGCCTGTCAAGCTATTCAGTTCTCTAATACATTCTCAAAACAGTCTTGATTATATTTTGGGGTTCACTAATGCCCTCAGTATCGCCTGGCTGTCTGCTGCCTTATAGATAAGCTTGTTTTTATAAGTCCTCTGATTTATTTAATTTGCAGAACGCAATATTGCGTATGCCTGAAAGGCCGCGGTATATTTCCATAGAGGAAAGGTGATCATTGTGCTTCTCATCTTACTGTAGATTAGTAGCTACTAGCTCCATTCCCGTTCTCGGTTTTTGATCCGTCTATAAGCCAAATAAATTCCCGCCGAAGCGGACAAGTTGACTCCGTGTGAAGGGGTTCAGACGGTTCCCAATCAGTATACTCTTTGACAACCGCCCGTTCACAAAGTGGAATCAACTAATCGCCTCGTTTGAAAGCGGCCTAACACTCGATACCAAAAACATTTATAAAGAGACGTGAACTTCACCGGACGGGAGCATGTCAGAACGCGGATCCAGCAGGAGATACTAAACGAAAGGAAAGAAGAAGAAATGTACTGAAGAACAAATTGTTAGATGCGGTGACAATAGATGTGGGGACTGAATTTACTAGTCTTTTGCATTTGTTTAGATTCCTGTTTTACGTGCTGATTGCTGTTCTAAGATTTTTTTTCCTTAATACTTGTTTAAGAAAGTAGCTTAGGTGCCCGGACATTCGACAACCGAAGAAAACGAAAAAGTTGAGGCATCATCGGCTTTATATATAGGCTCAGAACGTGTTCTAGGAATGTCCAAAAACACAGTATGAGAGCAGGTAAGTTGGGTAAAGAATAAAAAACACAACGAACATTGAGATAAAACAAGCAGATAAATTCATGGAAATACCTTTATTAAGCGACTATCAAAGAAGACTGAAGAACTACTGCTCCTAATCATCATCTTTGCACCGTAACAGGTCTCCTTATAGGCTACCAAACACTAAAAGGACATCTAAATAAAATTCGCGATCAACACTGGAGATACTAACTGCAGACTATCTAATGAGATGACAGGGAACGCTTACCACATTTTTTTTTTGTGATTGCGAGGCTTTGGACGCAAAAGGACATGCAATTTTTAGCTAGCCGAAAATGAACCCAGAGAATTACTTCCATCGACCAGTGAAAAACCTATACAGATTAGTGCAGACTACTGGAGAACGAAATGGCTGATATATGTAATTTAATGAGTAAAGGAAATGAGAGACCAAATACAAAAAACCAAGAGGCTGCAGTCTTTCCGGACACTTCAGGTCAGACGGTTCCCAAAACAATATATGCTTTCGCTGACTGATGATGGGATGTCTGTGGTCGTTTGTCCGTTTTTTTCATATATGGATATAGCCTACATTAGGGATAAACAGCCTTAATTGTCTTAAATTGAATAAGATATTATTTAATAATCGTCCCAATTGTCTGATTGTTGGTGGATATTCAAATCTGTTATTCAGATGAGATTGGAACAAAGCCCAAGCAGTACTGCATTTTTCCAACGCCATACACACGTCGACAACCGATACGTATTCGGTATTCAGAAACATTACGTTTTCCCCTCCGAGTCGGCAAATTTTTGCGAACCCGTACACCATTCTGAATATATATAACGCGGAATTAAATCGAGTTTCTTCGTTTTTTTTTTCTTCTCCCGATATTGCGGCGCACGCCGTAAATCTGAGATAGGATCGCCTCTATACACTCGCGCGCAAACGGCGAAACGTGGCGAAGCAACGTGCGCGGGGAGCGGCCGAGCGCCATCAACAGCTTACCGGGCGCACGGACCAACCCCACCCGCGCCGCAGTGTGCCTGCCTGCTAAGGTTCGCCGGTTGGAATACGTTACGCCGCATGTATATACGGTAACTTACCGCCCTCTATACTTCTTGCTCTCGCCACACTTAATTAGATATTCATAGGAACGACGGTTGAAGAGCGGGCGGTCGAGGGGAGATGTGCGCATCTTCCAGTGGCGCGACTCGTGTCATTTGTGGGGGAACACTTTCTCAATTAAAGTTTATTTGATACAGGAGTACGCGCACATGTGATAGTGCTGGTGAAGTCACGGGTCTGAATTAATTATGATGACAATTAGCTAAAAAAAAGCATCAGAAACGGAAACAGTTTAGTATAAATAGAACTGATGCAATAGAAATGATTGATACTGAACGCTGTGAATTAGCAAAAAATGGTTTGTATGAAATACTAACTATTCCTATAGAATGGCCAATGGACTACAGGTTTGTTTTGTTTCTTATTTGAACGGTACACAACGAAAAATAAAGTAGTTGAAACAATAAATTACTAATAGATCATCGCAGCAACTCTTTACCGAAATATTAGTTTATTTATACATTTATTTTCAATACGTTAAACTTTTTGGATTAGATTTTAGTTATACGATAATAAAAAGCTCCTATTAGTATAGGTGTTTTATTTGCAATATGTATAGATAATTCATCTACAAAATAAAAAGATTATTTGTTGCTCTACATGTATAATAGTAATAATGCGCTTTATTGGCATAATCAAAAAGTTAACAAAATAATATACCTAGATAGTATAGTATAACGCTACAGAGTAGCATACAGCCCGGATTAAAAAAATAATTTTTAAAAGAAATACATTAATTAAATTAGTAAAAATCAAATTTTTAACATCCCAGTGTGATCTATATTTATTAATTTTGAAATAAAAGTGTGCTCTCTCACAAGCCAGATGGCATGCAGGGCGAGAAATTCCGATAGAGGCGCGTTGACATCAAAAAAATAACGAATAGCTAGTTACCCCTCTTATTATTTCAGTACGTATCAAGCAGGCGTGCAAGACTGTTGCCATAATGTCCTCTCCTTCAAATTGCATGTTAATGACCAGTTTAGATGATGTCGTAGGCACAATAGTGTTGTACCTCAATGGTAATCAATCTCTCATGTAATACGAAAACATTTAAGTGTGGATAAAAGTGATTTTATTTAATAAAAATTCTAAATGTGAATTTGTGTAGAATCAGACATAAATCTAAGGATATTATTATCTCAGGTAAGTGCGTGAGTCCGCTTAATTAATAACAATAACGTTTTATTAGTAATTCCACTTATTGCAATATAAATTCAATATTGAGAACATTCACACGTCTAAATTAAATTTCAAAATTCCCGCGTTTTCTGAACGTTCGAACGGGAGTTAAGCTAGGCTTAAAAAGACGTGTGAAACAGAATGGGCAACCTTGATGGTAAATTACTGGATATTGGTTCGTATCGTAAATACATATCAAATACTTATTAACCTACTATACTACCAACTTATACAAATTTCCCCGAGTAACTGCAAACCGTTTAGCAATGATACAAACAAATTTCTAACCCCAAAATTTGCTGAACGTGTAAAAATGAAATTTCTTATAAGTATAAATAAATTTAGCTTAGAATTGAAATAATACGTTTATTTTTTAGGTAAATTTGACGAGGAATACCTTCCACAAGGACGAATTTTGCGGACATCGGTGTGGTCAGGAATGGTCGGTTATCTGATAGGGGCCCTGGTCATCGTAGGTACTTCAGATCACGGATGATGGCTCGATCAGGACAGGAACATATCAGGAGACTCGGGAAAAACGTCGTTGGAGAAAAATTACCCAGTAAAAGTTGTAGGTAATTTGGATAATATTTATGTGATGAACTTTGTTTAACCAATAACAATTATTTTTAAGGTTGTAATTTAGGATAAACTTGGATTTTATCAAAATTTCCGTTAAATTTTACAAAACAAATTGAGACACATCTGGCTCTGACAAAGGTAGGCTAGTGAATGGTTTCGAATTGAAAAATCTTAACCGACTTGAAAGCGATTGGCTTCGACATGGGGTCCAACTGTCGCATAATGTCTGTTAATTTAACCGAAATGAGGGAAATATGCATTGTTTATACATGAGAATGCTCATGTGACCGAATGGACCGTCGAATGTTTAAACGAAATAAAAATAAATAATTATTGCAAAATACTGGTATCGCCTACAATTAAAATATAATAAAGGTAGGCGTCATTAGATCATGGGAAAAATACATTAAAAAATGATAAACACTTATTACTATGTAAAATTAACAATCTTAAAATTCCTTACTGTACACAAAAAGTAGGCAACCATTTATACACATAGAATTGTTACGAAACAGAATTTCCAGCAATTTTCCATGTCTTTCTGTTGACATATCAAAGCAATTACTATTCAAATTCTAATATTCATTTTCGATGTGTAGGTATTTCACTGCTGATCATCTTTACTTCCTGAAGGGAATATTCTGAATGAAAATGCCTTGAAGGACTTGCCAAATGAAGAGATTTCCTACATCACCTGGACATCGTCTGGCTGTATGCTGCTACATTTTATATCCTTTTTCTTATAATATCTAATTAGTTATAACTAAGTAAAATAGTAACTTTACATTTAAATAGTATCGAGTATGCAATCCATTACAATAGATATACTTATTTGACTACTCTTATAGACAACTTAAATAGCATCATTAGTAAGGGTAATAAATTTTAAATCCATATTTTAACTACTTTAACCCTTTAGCTAATTTTTGGCTAAATACTTTAGGCAATCTAGGTTAATCGTTATTCAATCTTCCACCTTTTTTTTCTGTATAATAGAACTACTCTAAGGTTTGTTCATTGGCATTACACTAATTACATGGGTGCAATTTTATCTTTCTCAGGTACGTGAAGAGTGAATCTTTTATCCTGTTACAATCACAAGCCAGTGTAGAAAAAGTAGCATTAACGAGCAAACCTCTAGTCATATGCACTTTCCAATTCGAGATCTTCGAGAATTGAATTTCGGTATTAGCAAAGCTAAGGGGACTGATTTTAAACTGGTTTGGGGTTGGAGAGATGTTCTTATACTGGCTATTGGAAGTAAAATATGGATATTATAGAATTAGAGTAGGGATATTTTAATTGTTATTATAGAATCAATATAATACATAAAATAGATACCTCGTGTACACCCAGAGAAAAAAACGTTCTCTGAGTGTACCTTTAGGTGAGGCACCGGGTGTAGGATGAATTGCGATTACTTATAATCTTTTTTACAGCAATAATCTATATCACTATTATATCTATTATAAAAAATACAGAAATTAAAGTGGTTATTCAGTTAGCCAGTCTTGAGTAAATTTGTAACAAATCTATACATTTTTTGCATATATGGCTATTAAAAATAACACAATATTAATCAAGGCGTTTCGACATGTATTTAAGTCTTTCCAATTGTATATCCACAAAATAAACAAAAAGTAATTCCAAATTAGTAATAATTAGTAGAGATATAAGTAATAACTAAAACAATTATATATATACACATAATCTCTTTTTTATTTACTTAAAATTATGTAGATAATAAAACCATCAAATTTCAAATTTAAATAGTTTGGTTTAAATATTAATTTGAAACATTAGCAATACAAACACAAACAGATAAAGTATTATTGAGAGGCAACACATGGGAGTCACAGCAAGCATCATGTGTTTAAAATGCATGTTTTTTGTGTGAAATATTTTGTTGTATGAATTGACAAATTTGTTTAAAGCCATTTAATATACAAACAGTAGTTAAAACAAAATTAATCCAATGGTTACACGTTTTTGAACGGTTATTAACATCAAAACGGTTATCAACACTATTTTTATGTTGTGAGCACCTACAATATCTTTTCTTTCGCTAATATTTTTGCTTGGTTGAAATTAAAATTGTGATTATTAGAATTTTCATGGTTCTTTTAAGCGATAAAATTGCCTGAAGTTTTATGTTGCTAAATTCGGTTTTTTAAATATTATTTTATTTAGACACTACTGTCTGAGTTTTAGGCATACAACAGCAACAACAGTATGAAGACATCTTTTGGGATTGTGGACGAAACGTCGGTTAAAAGAAGATCCAGGACGTAGTTCCAACCCGAAAACAACCGGAATATAGTATGGTATGGCATAATAAATCACTATCCTAGTTAGGGATTAATATTCGTGTTGAGTACATACTTTTTAGTCTATTATTAGAAAATTTAAGAGATAATAACGCCAGAGCAGACAAAATACTTAAAAAAATTAATTACGTAAATTTTGTAGTTCTGTTTCAAGTCCATTAAATTTTAAAATGGGTAAGGTTCTTGGGTGAGATTTGCGTATCGAGCAGACGTATATGATACAATAAAAAAAGTATCTATGTGAATTATGGCAATACGTCAGCGCATTAAATAAAAAAGACTTAATTTAATTACAATTTCAGTAAATTTTTATGAAATGTAATAAAATATGTGGGTGTGGGACAAAATAGAAGAAGGAATATGAGAGTAATCAGGAAAACGCTTGATAATTGCAAATCGTATGGACTTCTTGCTTAGAACTGAAAAAGATGCGTCACAATGAAGGTGACGATGAAAAAATAACTCCGACATTGTACCAATTTCATTACTTACATAGCTTATCATATCATGAAAAAATTACAAAGGAAATGGAGCCTGTCTAATAAATCTTTGTAATTTAAAATTGTGCTGCTCAGGGCGAGTTTCATAATATAACTTTAAAGCCTTTCTTTAAGTTAAAGTTGTCATAAGTAATACGTAGACCTTTGTTAAAGTGGTAACATTTATTATAAAACCGGCCCTCAGGCACTGGACAAATTCTAATTCAGATTAAACAAGCTTCAGATATATATGTTATGTCATAATATGAAAAATGAAAAGCAATGATATTTTTTTTTAAGTCTCACTTCAATATTAACTCGTCTTACAACATAGCCAACTATAAAATATGTAGATGGAAGCACAATAAAGATTTTATAGAAAACTAAATTTACACCAAACTAAATAAAGATGCAAGCTGCAATGATTACGACGACATATTATAAGGACTTGCTAGTATAATAAATAATGGCAACATTTTCAATTTTAGTAGTTTGAACAAACCACACAAATATAAAAGTAAAGTATCAGCGGGTGGGTTAATTTCAACGCCGCGCCACTGGCACCGACCGTGTAAGATGCAGAAGGAAGATGAGATAAAACGAAGAGGAAAAAATAGTCAACGACAACGGTCTAGCCCCATCGAGTCGAGAATAAAAACTTTCTCTCCTTCCACCAGCCTCCTTCGTTCCTCCTATTATACGCTTCTGCCACCGTATAAATATTCAAGGCCCGTTCGATGGTAACGAAGATGGATTACTCTTTAACTGGAGAATAATGAGCGCGCGAAAATGTGTTTCGCCGATTGAAATTTAATACACGCGCACGCACGGCTGAACGCGCTAACGCGCCGCTTCATTATTGAATTAAAAGTAATAAGCGGAACCTGGTTGTCCGTGGCGATTTATGCGTTTTAAGTGCGAAGCGTCCGTAAGCCGGTTAACTATAACAAATATACGTGCGTGGATGCAATAACCACACATGTATTTAACGCATAGAGATGCTACGGATCGATCGTGTAAGTATTATATTTCCGAACATGTGCTATGATCGATAAGATTGTAAGCTAACTAACACATATTGATATTATATTAAAATACTGAAAGACCAGCAATGAATATTTAATGCACATAGGAAAAATTGTTAAATCCAACAAGTATTTTGCAATTCGAAGTAACGATAATAAAAAATGTAGGCATTTATACTTCTGTAATAATTTCGTTCTTCAAAAAAAAAGATATAAACAGACTCTACAAATTCTTCAATAATTGTTCAGCACGGTAATAACAATATGCTTGAACCTATTGTTCTCACATTACTCCTACACCGCTCATGAATCACCTGGCCATCATTATCACCAGATCAGAATCCTATTGAAACCGTTTGGGGCGTACCAGAATAGCTATTGCATAAGCGTAATCGGCTACCAAAATCTTCAGATAAGACCCGTGTATGTAAAGCAAGTCTAAGAGAAGGGAACGCTTGGCCGCGAGCTATAATAAATAATTCACCCTATTCACGAAGAGGTTCAGTTGCTCTTATAAAGGCATCATCACGTTTATAACATACTTTATAAACCAAACATTCTTCTTCCTATTAGATTTTATACTATTGACACAGAGCATGTAGATCATCGAATATAAGGCATTTAACTTTCATAAAGCTGTACCACAGTGTAGGAAGAGTGGAGTGAGGATAAATTAGTAAAGAACTATTTCTCTAATACGGTGCAACCGTTTTTGTAGCCACATTTTAAGTAATTGCTCTATGAAATTTAGAACTTCGTGGATTTTGTGATAAATGAAAAAAATAAATTAAATAACAAATATATTGGCCAGGATGAAATGAACAAGTAAATACTCTTATAAGATTTTTCACATACTTTTTTGCAATAGCATATAACGCTATGATTTTCCGCTGTATAATATATACCTACTTTTTTAGTTTCTATTATTTTTCTTTAATTAATATTTGCAATAATGTGTAATTATCTGTATTTTCTGTTTACGTGAAAAAAAACTTTAATACTAATTTAACTGGCCTTATTATATCCTCAAGGTCATCCAGTAGATGGCAAAATCTCTAAAATCTGTAAAAGAATCCAGTATGATCAAGCCTGTATATCATTAACTGGTCATCGCCCTAACTACTATTGTAGAAAGTGTATTCATGGTATACTCGAATCTGTTACTAATACTTATCATGGCTATTCTTGGATACTGATGCACGGAAATTTTTATTTCAGAACATAAAATAATGTTCTTGAAATAATTTAGGTATGACAATCAAAACTTTATTCAAATTAACCAAATCATTCAGTTAATTCAAATATATATTATGCTTCAACTTCTCAAATTTCGAATATTCCATTTAAATGAATATTTAATTTAACGAACCTTTTTTTTTGTTTGAACAAGGCATTTGTTTGAGGGAATGGCTAGAACATTTTGCTTTAAATTAACAAACTCCGCTGATTTAACAAAATGCCGTGATTTTTCATTGCAATAAAAATGAATCGCTTATTTAAAAAAAAAAACATTTTTCCATATCTACCACATATGGAGGACATGTGGTTAAGATCTTGTAAACGCCAAGAGTTTGCCCCGTGTATTGGAGGTGGATCGCAAGGATCAGCCGCCACCGTAGTGTGTAGTGAAAGAAGTCGTTCTTTCAATGGTACGGCTCCTATTAAATTTTTACCTGGGGAATATACCAGATCCTCGTGTTATAGTCGTATTATGACGCTACTCTGTTACTGGAATGAAATAGGAGAGGCGGTATCTATGCGACAATTTCTGTATTACACATAAGCGTTTAACGTATTTGCTATACTATGCGGAGGGACTTCTGTTATAAGAAAATAAATGTAATATCTATTTTTACTTCAATGTAAACAGTTAGTTAAATTAACAATGGGTTAATGTTGTCTCAAATAAACCTTATAACCAAATTATTTGTTTGATTGAATATAGGTATATTTTTTGAATATTATTTAAATCAATAAATAATTTAGTAAGTGTAATAAATATATCTTAACTATTTGGTTGAAAAGAACAAAATTGTTTTTTTTTTCGTGCGGTTACAGTAGCGCTATGAGACCTTTTTCGATCAGAAAAAAAAAAGAGGAAGGTGTGTTATTTATAGGGACATAAATTTTGAATATTTTTAAACATTATTAATATAAACAATATTTCTTTTTTTTCACTCATATTAAATTATTGAGGCCTAGATAATTCAGAATGTTTAATAATTTTCTCATGAATACATAAAATATGTAGGCCTTCTGTGTTAAGAGAAAATATTGTATATACTCGTATCAAATTAACCACTGACTTAAATTGTTTTATTTTGAAATAGTAAATCCAAATATTCTTTTTTCAAACAAATCTGATCGTTGACGAACTTGCACTTCTGGCCCCGAAGGAGGACAGGGCATCAAACTAACAAAGGCAATAGCTACTTTGAGTGGCTATAGAGAAAATATAAAAGAATTAAAAAAAAAACATGATTTAACAAAAAAAAAACCTAATACAGTGCGATTGTACTTCATTCGGATTAAGTATTTCGGTTTGTTATTGCATTATAGTTGGGCTAATAACACTTTCCGGTTTATAATGCGTATGTGCTTTAGACCAAAATAATTCCACGGGATTAAATAAGAAGGTGCAATTTACTTATTACTGACGTCACCTTCCATTAGGACAGAGAATTTTTTTCTTATTGGGATTAGATAAATGTATTTCATATTGATATTCAATTACTTTTTATGTATGTAATGATTGCTTTATTTTGAAATAGAAGTAATTCCTTTAGAGCAAACATTTTACAAAAATACAGTATTTTGAAAAAGTGTATGTGCACACATTATTTTCAAAGACTAACATTCTTATATTTTCTTATTGTGCTATAATATAAATATATTTCATATTACGTTTCAGAAATTTCTTCTCTTTTCTTAAGTTTTTAAACAATAAATAAGACCATAATATCTATTATTCATGTTGTAAACACATTAACATGCGTACCGTTGAATAACCCGAGGATCTGTCAGGTATATTGGCCCATATACGACGCCGCAGCGTAAAAAACAGTGGCCTAGTATATTACTCCCCGATTTCGCACCTATGCCTGTTGGTTTCGGATTCAGGTTTTACTGCTTTCCGGTTCATTACTTTATTTTAACATATTGCATATGCACTGGGCACTGCTGTTCAAATATGAAGAAACATAAATTAACTTTGCATTTATGTTACTTTTATCACACAAAATATACCCATACATCTATTAAATTTATTTTAATTTAACCAGCTTAAACATCTTGGCTAATGACAAAATCGAATAATTCATTTAAACTCCTTAAAGGAAATAATATTTCTATAAGTAACTCCAGGCAAGCATAAAGCGAATTAATGTGACCTTATCATTAAGCAACTCGACCGCATAACTGAACTATTAGCAATAAAAAGAATGAATGAAAATTAATGAGTGGTAGTAGATTAACAAGTGTTAATTATCACACGGTAATTGAAATTTATATTAAAAGCAAGAAAGTAATTGAATAATTAAACATATCATATCATTAAGACAAATCTAAATAATTAAGTGCACTTCATGAAATAATTCACATATACTTAGCAATCGTCAAAATAAACTTCTAATTTTGATTATTAAATTACTTTATCACTCAGTATAAACATGTTTTCCTTTTTTTTTAAAAAAAGTATGAAATGGCTACCTACGTGGCAAAAACAGCATGGAATATACATATATAATGAATTACACCATTTATTAATTACCTAGAGCAGTTTCTATTGGAATAATGTAATTTACATAAAAGTCATTCGCGTTCATAATATGATTTATCGTAGGTTATTTTGATTGTGCATAAGTAACTCTCACTGCAATAAATAACACGCCGTCCACAATTTCGTATTTTTAGAAGGAGAATGTCACGATTTATAAGTTGGTAATTCACAGAACATGTCAGTAAAACAATATACAAATTAACACGTTGTAAATAGCGTATAATGAAACATTTCAACGCGTACCTTTTAAAGAGTTTTAAACCCAGACGAATGCTTATGCATATAAATCAGACAGTGGCTATTACTCACTCTCCGGATCTATATCGGCCGCACTAACAATCGCTCCCCGATTAATATATTCATATATTGCGTGCGATTTTCACACTAGAACGTGCATTTCACATTATAATCCACATTTATCCGCGGTGTTATACGATAAATGGCTCGACCAAAACGAAAATAACGAACGACGTATCATTACGAAATTACATTTGCGTACATACGTATATACCATAGCGGAAATACCTGGAAATTATTACGTTCTGCAAAGAGATGCGCGACCGAAAATTAAGTCATAAATATGGCGGCCGGATAAACCTGTATATGGTAAGTGAGGACCGCGCGTCGAGTCCATCTCTCTCGCGCACCCGTGCGCCGAAATACATCTTTCAATTAGCCGGGGCCCATATAAGTCGAGAGCGCAAGTTTCGGAAATATGTCGAATCGTAAAGCAGCTAGCGGTTATTGCGGTTAGGTGACCTCTTGTTCCATCCTGAATTACAACCGGGATCACCGGAATTTAGCGAATATATAAACGGAGCTGAGGTCGATCTTTCTTTCTAGATAAACCGCTAGGATTTCCAATTGCCGTTAATACACTATGGATGTTAAAAAAGTACCGAAGGATGTCTGCGATCGTTTTTAGCAAGTAATTTATGGTTGGTTTTATTATAGTTATCATTATTCTCTTTCAATTTATTTGTTAGCCATAACAATACCAACCTGACCCAATAAGGAGGTCTCATTTCTTTTAAAACTACTGATGCGTTAAAGAAGTAATTACTGGATGCAGTTATATGAGGAATCGTCGACGCATCTGAGTCACAGTTTGGCTTGAAATGATGGTTTCGCTAATTATGGAATTCATGGAGAAGAAACTCTGCCAAAAAGTAAACAACAAAGCAGAGGATGAAAACAGCCCAACTCATATTCTAATTCAATAATTATAATACTAATTAATCAGTAAAGAGAAATGAAAGTGTATTGTCCTTCTTCATTCAGTTTAATATTATAATTATCTAGACTACATGTTTCGGCCTACCTAGTAAGCCATCTTCAGGTCTTCACAAGTGTACAACAATGCAAAATTAGTCATCATAAATGAAGTTATAGTTAAATGGAATAAGGGTTTATCAATGTAAGGATAAAAGTGCAAGGTAAACAACCGACAGATATCGTAAACTGACAGGTAAAGTTTTGCATCTGTTTATCATATATTTTTAATTCTAAGTTTAGAATCTACAAGATTATTAATAATTGGTAACACTCACGGGTAAATAAGTAGCGCTTTATTTACCAGTGAGTGTTACCAATTATTTTGGTTTAGCAGAAAACCCACCCGCGGCAGCTTGATCGTGCCGCTTCTATCAGAGATGAAAGGGTACAGAACCACAAGTTGACACCCTAGCTGAGATGTAGGTTCACAGTTAGCAGAAGATATACTGACGCCTCGTTTGACATTTGCAGCAATACAACAACTATTAAGTTCGTTTTTCTATAATCTGCCAGCATTCCTCTTTAGCTCTCCAAGTTTTCTCATCTGTTTTTTTTTTTGTTTTCAATAACTTGCTTATACTTATTAATAATTTTTATTAAGATGTTTGTTTCATCGGGCGTGAAATTACATCCTCATTTTTTAAACTCTATTATCATGAACTTTATGAATTTTATGTAATATTTCCAAATATTTGTCTTGTAATTGGTTAGCTGCTTACATTTGTAGGTCATGATCACCGATAATCATGTGATCACCAAGCATCTGATGGATATCTCCATTACCTTTCAAATAAAGTGCTGGATAAATTTATCTTCCATATAACCGTTATCTAGCAGGTTACTGCACATGATAAACGGCTTAAATCATTTATCTTTCTGTTACTATTTTATCTCTAAGTTAATTTATTTATTCTTTCATTGATAAACCCATCCTTAGTGATATACAGTTTTTTTAAAATTGTTACATTGAGAGGACATATTATAAGTTTTGACATAAATGTAAAACGAACGTTTGACAAATATAAAATCTAAAAGATATATAAAAAATACAACAAACTTGTTAACGGTTTATTTATTTTTTTAAATCTTCTTTACCACCATTTCCAAATAAGGGGTTAAATAAATGCTAGTGAATAAGTAATGGCTGAACCAACTTAATACTAATATAGATTAAATATTAATAAGTTAAACTAAATGAAGAGCAAGCTTTAAAAACCGAGGATCAAAGGATGGAGGCGCCGTTTGAAATTAGACATAACGTAACCTATTTGTAACTTATTGGAATATATATAAATTTATAAAAACGATAGCACTTCCAAATCTAAACAGCAATGTAAAGATTTGTCCTGCTGAATTACATACTTTAATTATTAGTAACAACGACGAACTGTCAAATCTATATCCGTGCGGCGTGCTATAAGCTATAACCTAGCATACATCGTGGCGAGTTGTTGTCTGGACACTGAGATTATAGTTTGCTTTGCTGTTGAATCATTGAAATGAGTGTATAAGCAAAAGTTATTCTCACTCTCGCCAGATTCTTTGCTTAATTGACTTGGTCGACTATGTTTGCATCGTATATGGAATTATAGGATTATGTTAGTGGTAACGTAATTGCCGAGTTTAAAAATACCATTATAAATCAAGGGATAATGATATAATAAACGTTTGATATTGATAAGAGAAACTATTGCCTTATCATTTTCAGGAAATTTTGTATTTTTCGTCTACACTAAATTTCATTCAAATATTACATTAAATTGCCCATATTTAAAAAAGTTATTTCAATTAATAGTACCTAGATTCAATTTCTCTTAAATATATGTAACTTTATAAGCAAAGAAGCCTACTGCATAAGAATATCTCCTTTTGCTCAATAATTTACGTTTAATGAAAAAAGAAAAGCCTACTCTGTTGCACAGTATTGTGGATCAACACAAAGTGTGTTTTTCTGTGATGGAATGCAGGGAATGTAATAACGAAGACAGATATAACAATAAATCTGCAAGGTAAACTCCTTCACTTCGGATACAATTTTGGTCGAAGTTATTGAAGACAATCCTAAAATTCAATGATGTAGTTAACCAACGGATGTTCGCCATAGTAAATTACATACCTTAGATCCAAAATCAAAGCTTTCTAACCTACAAAATATTTTTTGATAGAATCTGTAAGCTAGCATAAGACACAATGATAGTTAGGTTTCTATTTCTCACTACTGTCGTAATATTTTTCAAACAAAATATCCATAATATAATAATCCATAATAATTCCTATATTAATAACTGGATATAACTTTCAAGTTTTTGACATTCTTTTACGTGTACATTTCTATTGCAAGCTGCTGCAGATTATAGCAGAGAGTTCCACTAGTGGCGTAATTTGTTTTTTAGACAGTGCTGTTTTAATAATAACAAGAAGCAAAGCAAACACAACTAACGTTTGAAGTCCGTATTGTAAGGTGTTAATTAGGTATAAGAAAACGAAAAAGCCCTCTTGATCCTTACAATATTATTTACTCTGTACTAGTTTCGGCTCAAAAAATTATTGATTATTTTGGTTGATGATGGCATTGTTTAAGCCGAAACTACTACCAGATAAATAATATTGCAAGGATGAAGATGACTTTTTCTCATACTTCCCTAAAACAAATAACGTTCTATGACAATTACGGTTACTAATGATAATACAAATTTTACAAAAGAATATGGGCTACTCTTTGTTTGTAACATTTCTTATATAAATAGGTCAAATGCTAAATTGCCTGCTATTCAACTTTTCATTAATATTACAGACTCTATAAATATCGCTTTTCTTCGGGCTCGTAAAACCAGCGCCCTATTTTTAGTGTGTAACCGAAGATAATATACTAATAAAAATTATTATTCAACTGGAAGTAGAACAGCTATCTCAGATTTTATGATATCTGTTAATTTTATGTGAAAAAGAGTTGAGGAGTCAATAGTAACAAGAAAAGTAGCCGCTGATATACAATCGGAGAATTTATGAATTCAGGCTTGCTCGGTTTATGGGGCGTATGGACCTATTTTTTTTCGTACGGAATCAATACTAGCCCAAATCATAAAATAGAGAGGAGCGATAAACACAAATCGCCGAAAACAACATGTCGGATCGTCTTGCTCACCTGAATTTGGTGCCGGAATTGATGCTAGAACCTTGAAATGTTTGGGAGAAATACTCTGATCTATTATACGTTGCTAAAACACCCGTTTTCAACAAGTATTCCGTGGTAACTGGCCGCTTACGAAACGAGTAAGGATCATGTAGGTAGTAGAAGTTAGTTCTTGCTCCTTTATATGTGTGACCCTTTTTACACGAAGAGAACCCCGACCATACTCCACTATTAAACATCCTGAAAACATCCGTTCTTATGTTCTTCGAAAACTAAATCAAAACAAAACAAAGTGGAGATGCTAAACTTAAGTGATATATGTACGATGTATATGCAAATCCGACGTATCTGCCGTCTCGTTCGCTTTTGAACTATATTATACGAATACTTACTTAAATCTAGTCGACCGTGTATGCCAACGTTATTCATTTATTCGCATTTGACAGCGTCCTGACACACACGCACCAACATACGTGCATGTGAACATATTTTCTTTCGAACATTCCGAAATATTCGCAGTTAATTCCTGTGACATTTGCCGCGATTTAGTGAGACTATTAATAGATTGGCGATGAGTTGTTTATGGTAGAGCGAAAGATTTGGATTTAGCGCAAAAAGAGGATAAGATGATAAATGGGCTAGTTTAAAATAAATGGTTTAAAATAAGGATGGGTTTCAGTTTAGTTTAAGTAGCAAATATGCTATTATTCTATATTTCTGAGAAACTAAATAAATTATTTATGAAATGAAAGACTGTATTTTATTGAGATTGAGATTTTATTATTATAACTATTATTATTTTAAGTCCAATAATATTTTTTTGAGAGAAAAATCTCAATTTTAAGCGCTTTATAATTGTTTACCGCGCACCCACCTCTAACGCCACCTAGCGGCGAGCGCGCGTGCCTCCCTGTTTTACCGACGAGTCGACATGTGACATTCACCACGACAAAAAGAGAGAGCGTCAACATGTCCGCTTAAAAACTTACATTACATTACTAGTGAAATACTTATATATATTGTGACATATTGCAACTAAAATAAATACAATTCGAAACTATATACAAGAATACAGTCCACCACCCACCATATGGTCCGATCTAGCCGGATGAACAGCAGCAAAGAACAACGTTAAAAGAATATTCTAGAAGAGTCACTGTAAAACTTCGCTGAAGGCGTAGTGCAGTAGCTACTATATCGCTGGGAACAGGAAGAAAACATCGACACGAGAGGTGGGTCGTTCCTTTTTTCTTTCTCCCCTAGAATATCCTTACTGTCTATATTTGTGCAAACGCATTCTATATTAAATACATTAAGTATACAGGCTATAAAAAAAAAATAGTGATCTCATCGTCATCATGACTGAGACTAATTCTGAAGAGCTAAAAGCATTGACTCGAAAGCGAGGGGGGTGCAAAACTTCTTTTACTAACTTTAGTAAATTTTTAAATGAAATTCAGAGCAAGGATGCAATAAGTAGTGTAGAACAAATTCAATTAGAAGAAAGGGTTATTAGACTAGAAAATACATTTGTTGAATTCAATCAAATCCAAACGGATATTGAAGCGATTGCGGAAGATGTTGATGCGCAATACAATAGCAGAAACGATATTGAAAATACATTTTATTTATTACTAGCAGAAGCAAAATTATTATTGAAAAAAGCTAACCCTCAAAGTACTAATTTAGGTCCGGTACACGAAATTCAATCCGTAGCGTCAGCTGACAGTGGAACTCAACTCCAAGGGGTTAAATTACCCACAATACAACTGCCCAAGTTTGATGGCACATATGAATTATGGCTTGAATTTCGGGACACGTTCGACTCTCTCATTCATACAAATAACAAAATTGTTGACATCCAAAAATACCATTATTTAAGAGCTTCACTGCAGGGTAATGCGGCAGATATTATAAAATCTATAGAATTCTCTTCATCAGGTTACAATTTGGCTTGGGAAGCCGTATGCGAGAGATATAACAATAAAAAACTCTTAATACACAATCATATAAAGGCATTATTTTCAATTGAAGCAATACAAAAAGAATCATACGAGAAATTCAGAACCTTAGTTGACAACTTTTCAAAACATTTAAGATCCTTAGAACAACTAAACCAACCTTGTGACCAATGGGACGCTTTGCTTATTTTTATAATGACTACTAAACTAGACAACAATACGCTTAGGGAGTGGGAAAGGCATAACGCTAAACATGAGGAGCTACCAACATTGTTAGACTTAAAGAAATTTCTAAAGGCTCGTGCAGACCTTCTAGAATCTCTTGAGCTCAAAAGTCAATCACAAGCTAAGCCACGCGAACGCGATAATAAAGTTAGTAGTAGAGGATTGCTAACAACAAATTATTCTTGTACCTATTGCGAAGGTGACCATAGCATTTATACATGTGAGGCATTCTTAAAATGCACTATAAGCGATAGGTGGAATTTCGCGAAATCAAAACGGTTGTGTACAAATTGTTTGCGAGAAGGACATTCCAATAAACGTTGCAAAATCGGACCTTGTCGCAAATGCAAATCATGGCATAACTCTTTGTTACACTCTGACAGGGCAAAAGGGCCTGGAAATGCAACCAATGCTACTCAAGACTCCACAAACCGTGAGAGCACATCATCGAATGTTTTTGCTGCCAACAAAACAATCTCCTGCTTTGCAGGAGGTTACGTATTCCTTTCGACTGCTATCATAAAACTCAAGGATTGCAAAGGAAAGCACCATCAAGTGCGAGCATTACTAGATTGTGGGTCTCAATCTTCCTTTGTTACTCAGCATGTATGCAATCTGTTAGGAATAAAACAGGAGAAAGCAAATTTGGAATTATTTGGTATCGGCAATAAAACATCTAGTATTAAGGGAAAATGTAAACTCGAAATTTGCGCTATAGACGAATCCCTCAGAGAAACCATAACTTGCTATATTTTGCCTGCAATAACTCACATATTGCACCATCCAAATACTAGTATAAATGTTCCCTCTGGAATTACACTCGCGGACCCGAACTTTGCTAAAGCAGGACCTATAGATGTTTTGATAGGGGCTGATCTATTTTGGCACCTTCTATGCCCAGACCAAATACGTTTAAGTAAAAATGGACCTATTTTACAAAATACAAGATTAGGTTGGATTATTTGCGGTTCGTCGGGCGCACCTCGAGAAAGTCGTATCTCTTGCAACGTTAGTGCTAATCGCGAATTGCATAAATTAATATCCAAATTCTGGGAAATAGAAGAAGTTCCGGATACTCCTCATCTCTCAGAGGAGGAACTATTTTGTGAAAGAAATTTCCAAAACACTACTACACGTGATATTGATGGCAGATTCATTGTCACCATGCCGTTAAAACAGCCGGCAGATATCTTAGGAGAATCCAGGCTACAAGCGGAAAGGCGATATATTTCACTAGAGAAAAGAATGGCAAAAAATGAAACACTTCGTGAACGCTACACAAGTTTCATGAGAGAATACCAGGAATTAAATCATATGTCATTAATTGATGATGAAATGAATCAGAGTCATATAGAATATTTCATGCCGCACCATGGGGTCATAAAAGAAGACAGCCTAACGACCAAACTGCGAGTGGTTTTCGACGCATCAGCGCCGTCTAGCAATGGCTTGTCGTTGAACAATATTCAGGGCATTGGCCCCACTATACAAGAGGATTTGTTTTCGATACTCTTGAGATTTAGAAAACACGCATATGCAATATCTGCGGACATAACAAAAATGTATCGTCAGGTACTAATAGATACAAGCCAGCGCAATCTCCAAAGAATAGTCTGGAGAGAAAGCACATCAAAACCAATGAGGTATTACAATTTAAACACTGTTACCTATGGACAAGCATCAGCGAGTTTTTTGGCCATACGATGCATTTTTCAGCTAGCCGCCGATATCGAAGCTGCCAAACCCGAAATTGCCAAGGTTCTCCGCCGAGATTTCTATGTTGATGATATGTTAACCGGCGCGGACACAATAGAACAAGCGGCGTCAATTTGCGCAGAAGTCGCACAGGTTTTGAAACAAGGATGTTTCCCTCTACGGAAATGGATATCCAATGATCCACAAGTCTTAAGCCAGATTGATGACAAAGATGAAGCATTTGGAGTTTTACAGTTTTCTCCAGATGAAAGCGTCAAAACTTTAGGACTACTTTGGGCATGTCAATCTGATACTTTAGTGTATGATGTTTATGACACGTACAAGACGCGCGCTACTAAGCGAGATGTCCTCTCGCTAATAGCGAGAATATTTGATCCACTGGGACTAGTCAGCCCAACCACAATATTAGCCAAATTGCTAATGCAGAAGCTATGGGTACAAAAAATTAATTGGGACGAAGAATTACCTAAAGAATTACTGGACATCTGGAATAAATTTAAAAACGATTTGTCAAATTTAACACAATTACAAGTACCACGACGCGTTACCTCTGAAGGTTGTAACCGAATTGAACTGCATGGCTTCTCAGATGCTTCTCAACACGCTTACGGCGCCTCTGTACTTATAAGAAGCATTAGTGAAAATGGAAAGATATCCATTAGGCTCGTGTGCGCCAAGTCAAAGGTAGCCCAATCAAGACATTAAGCATTCCAAGACTAGAGCTATGCGCCGCTCTACTGTTATCTAGACTTGTTAGCAAGGTAATCAAATCCATCGATATCAATTTTGATCGTTGTTTTCTTTGGTGTGATTCAACGATAGTATTAGCATGGATCAATACAAGTCCAAGCGTCTTGCAATCATTTGTAGCCAATAGAGTTTCGGAGATCCAAACACTTACCTGCGATTACGATTGGAGGTATGTACCGTCGCAAGACAATCCAGCTGATTGTCTGTCCAGAGGCCTTTTCCCCAGCCAACTTTTAAATTTCCCTCTCTGGTGGAGTGGCCCTCAATGGCTTAGTCTACCACAAGACTATTGGCCAGAGAAAGGCACTGAAGAAGTGTTACTGCCAGAGTTGAAATCACGATCAACTGCACTGCATTCATTTAACAACAAGGACATGCTATGGTTTCCGTTCGACCGGTTCTCACAATATTCGCGTATGTTGAGGGCGTTTGCTTATATTATGCGGTTCACAACAAGTTGTGCCATATCAAAGGAGGAGAGACAAACGGGCTCTCTCTCTCTAAATGAAATTAATTCTGCCCGCAAAATATTAATAAGAATCTCCCAGCTTGAAACATTCTCCACGGAATATAATCAATTGATCAAGAGTGAAGCTGTAAGTGCTAAAAGTAAGCTAGCATCTTTGCACCCATTTTTAGATAATGACAAAATTATTCGAGTCGGGGGTCGAATTGTCAATTCCGATTTTCGATTTGACAAGAAATTTCCAATCGTTTTAGACTCGCAACACACATTTACAAAATTACTGTTTCGACATGAGCATTTACGTTTGTACCATGCAGGCCCACAGCTCTTACTCTCTACAATCAGAGAAACTTATTGGCCGATCTCTGGCCGAAACTTGTCAAAGCTGACTGTAAAGCGATGCGTAGCATGCGCTAAATTCAATCCCAAACCAATTCAACCAATAATGGGTGATTTACCAAAAGAACGCGTTACGCCATCCTTTCCATTTCAGACAACCGGTGTCGATTATGCTGGTCCCTTTTTATGTAAAAGTAGGCAAGGCAGAGGCGCAAGGTTGGATAAATGCTACGTGGCGCTATTTATATGTTTCGCCACAAAGGCGGTTCATTTGGAACTAGTTTCCACTTTATCTACTAAAACATTTATTTTATCTCTACGACGTTTTGTGGCTCGCAGAGGTAAACCTAGCCTGATATATTCCGACAATGGCAAGAATTTTGTAGGCGCTATTGCAGAATTTAGAAAATTCTTAATAAAAAATAACACTTCAATTCAAGAATTTTGCACCTCCGAAGGCATTCAGTGGCACTTGATACCACCATATTCGCCTCATTTTGGCGGCCTTTGGGAGGCGGGAGTGAAGTCCTTTAAATCTCATCTTAAAAGATCATTGTCTGAAACTCATTTAACCTTTGAAGAATTCACTACGGTGCTAGCACAAATAGAGGCAATACTCAATTCTAGACCCTTATGTCCCCTTAGTTCTGACCCAAACGATTTAACTCCTCTCAGTCCTGCTCATTTTCTCGTGGGAAGACAATTAGTACTGGCTCCGGATCAAGATTTATTGCAAGCAAATCCAAACAGGCTGGACCGATTTCAGCGCGTCCAACAAATTTGCCAAGGATTTTGGAAAAGATGGTCAGCTGAGTACATCGCGGAACTTCAAAAACGCACGAAGTGGCAAACCAACAAAGGTGAGCTGAAGGAGGATGGGTTGGTTCTAATCAAGGAGGACGGCCTGCCGCCATCAAAATGGAAGTTGGGACGCATAGTATTCCTGCATGAAGGCTCTCAAAACGTGCCTCGTGTCGCCAGAATCAGGACCCAAGATGGAATCATAATCAGATCCTTCGCCAAGCTGTGTCCACTGCCAGTGTCACAACATTGAAAGAAGTGCGCTCTTTCAAGGCCGGGGGCATGTTTACCGCGCACCCACCTCTAACGCCACCTAGCGGCGAGCGCGCGTGCCTCCCTGTTTTACCGACGAGTCGACATGTGACATTCACCACGACAAAAAGAGAGAGCGTCAACATGTCCGCTTAAAAACTTACATTACATTACTAGTGAAATACTTATATATATTGTGACATATTGCAACTAAAATAAATACAATTCGAAACTATATACAAGAATACAGTCCACCACCCACCAATAATTTATAATCTAAATACTTTTGCAGCAATCAGATAAAAATGCGTTGAAATTAATAACAATGTTGCCAATAATAATAACAGCCGGGCAATTTGTTAACAGATCTAAAACCATTGCAAATATTGTTCAAGTGGCGGCAATTAACATTTAACCTATAAAGCACTTTTACTTTAATTATATATTAAGTAAATAGTTTAATAACAAGAAGATCTCAGCATAATAACTTCGAACAACTTAAAGTGATAAACACATATACTTTAGCATATAGTGTCTCAGAGGATTAGTGTGTGTAAATTGAATTTTCGCCTTTTTTTCAATTTACATATACATATGTATCTGGCACAGTGAAAAGTAGTACCTAATTCCTTATATTTCTTTCAAAGAACATCCATAAAATGTATGTAATTTAAATCAGAATATTATTAAAGGCTACAGAGTTTTTATTTCATTAAAGATGCGAACCTTATAAAAAACCTCATTAAATTAAGGGAAAATGTTATAAGTGAATACACGCAATAAAGGCGCTATGTAACAGAAAGTCAATCTACAGAAAATCTAATTCGAATGTTTTGTTGTATCAAATTGATAGAACGTAGAGTTTACTGTCAAATACCTTGCAAAATAATCAGTGCCTTCGTATTTTGGCTTGATTTAAAATATGGAGTAAATATTTCAATTGTATATCTTATCTATATTTAGATAAAATATAAAAAAATATATTCAAAAACCTCTCACGAAAAATATTTGTCAAATACATTTTTAAAAATATCTTTGGTATATTTGTGGCTGTTAGGGTTAAATTATCTAAATGTCTAAACATCTAAATGTTTAGATACACAACAAATTTGTTAGCCATAAGCCATCTTTTCTTTACCACCATATTTATTAAAGAGGTTAGGTACTGAAGAAAAAATAGAATAAGAAAATAAGTACCGTATTTTTTCCCTCTTTTTTACTTCAAGTTAATTTCTCAATTTTCTAATTTAATCTATAGGTCAGTTTTTAAATGTCTGAAATTGATAAAGTGTTGTGATTGAGTAAAGATAATTTCTCATTCTTCCTTTACAAATTTCGATTCAATCTAATCAAAACAATGAAAGTAAATAATATTTCAAGTTAGGGAAGTGCACACGAAGCTGATAGTTTCAAAAGTCAAATTTTAAATACATTGAGAAAAAAATGTTCTCACTATTTTTAAATTTTCTTGTACTTAAGTAGCTAATTAAACCTCTATGTTAGTGCTAATACATTAAATCACAACAGTTGCTAATACATTGAAAGATATGAACAGATCGTCTCTATTTCGTAAATCGAAAGTAATGGGGAAACTGAAACACATAATTACGATTTAGTCAAATTTAGCAATTTTTGGTTTGAAACGAAATCCTTAATTTTTGTTTCCTTGCGCAGTTATCAAAGATAAATATTTTACACGATATAGTGTAATCCCTTACTATTTCGTAGAACAAAATACTTTAAATTAATACATAGCATGTGATGGCAAATAATATACGATAAACCTATGAATAAATTGCTTGGAAAAAAAGTAGATGGTTAGTTAAGGCATGTGTACTAAAATATGCATATCTAATAAAGAAAAGTGTAAGATAGTTCTAAAGATTAGTTTTTGATTTAATTCATTTATTTTTACATAGTTCATATTTGTTTAATATGTGTATTTACCTTACAATAGGCAAGATTTATATTATTTTAATTTTATATTTCTCTTTTGTTCTTTCAATTATTTAATAGTATATTATGTATATTAATCTACGTATAAATATATCAAAATAATTTGATAAATTTGTAAAATTATTTTTTATTCTCCTTTTTATTACTTTTTTTACAGTTTATATATATGTACAACACGGTAATAATTGTTAATTATAATTTATAATCAAACTAGGGGTTCTTTAAATTAATTTTAAACATTTTCCAACCGAAACCGAATACAATAGGTGGTAATGAAGTAACAATAGGTGTTGGATACTTCAGGACATAAATAAGGATTCCGCAGATTAAGAGTGCTATTATCAGGATATTAAATAACTTACATAACTTGAAAAGCTCATCGAACAGACACTTGAACGATTCAAGTGCACCTATTATTACAATAGTAAAAGTGGTTCCAATGCCTAACGTTATAGGCGAAGCTCCGACGTTCCGAAAGGAATGCCCGGACTCGACGGAACAACTGCGCATCGCCCCACCACGCGGCGACCGTTCACTTAATCCGATCATCTCGCGCGCTCGATAGCCGGCAGCCATGTTGGTTTCGACTACGGTGCTGCACTCTACGCGCTGTCAGTAAGCTTGCGGATAATATACAAATTTTCACTAATTTTCCCGACAAGTGCGCGATTATAAACGAGGTGTACTTACCCTTAGTAGCACGCCGGTGTACTGAGTGCACTAAATGTAGTTTTTACTAATATTCCATCAGCGGACAGGGGCGAAGAAAAATAGAACGCGCCGCGCGACTCATACGCCGGCTCACATCATGGCTGACTAACTAATATGGCCACAGCCGAAATAAAGGTGTAGGGATGCACGGAAATGTTATAGACGATTAGATATTTCCGAATAAAATATTTAATTCGTTTTTAAGTGTATCAAAAAGCGACCAAATATTCGCATAAACTTCGATGTAAGTAAAATTAAATCGAAATTTTAGACCGAGATAGCATTTATTAGTAGCAGTCCATTGATTTCATTATTACCTATGATATAAATTCATACATACTTAAAGAAAAAAAAAGCCAAATTAGTGAAAATAAAATCTTTGTATTTATTTGCGAGTACCTACATTCGTTTCACCGTCTTTTTTAAATGCCAGTTAATGTTAAACTTACACTTAAAATGCTATTTTGATAACTTGCAAGTATTTAGTTTTAGAAATGTTTGCATTCGTTTGACCATTTAGTGATTAGATCAATGCCTAACATTTAAAAGCAAAGAAAAACTATGTTGAAATAATCTCTCCAATTCTCTTAATACAAAAAATGAACTATTGTAATGAATATGATAGGAAAAGATAATTAATAATAATTAATTTTATATATTTTGGTACTAACCTTTTAAAAATCCATTTTAGGGCAATGCGTAGTAAAGAAAATTTAAGCAACTCAATAAAACGTCATCCGTGTAATATTTATTCATACTTCATTGTCCATTCCTAATATTAATCCACTGAATATTTATTTATTAACCTCTATTGCACGAAATTAAAATCTTGTGGCAAGATTCATAAATTCTTAATTAACGATAAAAATTTAGACTGATTCTTCTTCAAGCAATCTTAATTTATAATATATGGATAAAATACGTATTCCAAGTAATTGTAAACATATTTTATTATTTCCAATAATATTTTTTATGTAGTTTCAAATTAATTTAAATTCGCGAAGAGACGCCTTTTCAGAATAAACACTTTTCCAGCTAAATTTTACCACATACGGATATAATGTATACATCTTACAAACAATCTAAAAGGCAATAACTTATAGACACTGATGAATCGCTTTTTTTTATTTCCCATATTTTAATCATAAAACAAATGTAACTAACAGGAAATACCAATAAACTTCAGTCTCACAAATTCTTTAATCTTCAAAACACAATGTACATTTCGTTAGCTAAGCTAACATCTTCAGGTGTACATACAAGTGTATTGTCGCATTTTTTGTATTTACGCATTTAGTATTAGTTTAGCTTAGCTAACGAAATGTTTGTGTTTTTTGAAGATTAAAGAATTTGTGAAACTGAAGTTTATTGGTATTTCCTGTTAGTTATCAGTATATCTCACAGTGCTCGATTTACCTTCTATTTAATTGATAAAACAAATGTGTTTGGAAGTCTTAAATCTCATATTTTATTTGCTTTCTCGAATTGATTTAGCAGTTTGAAAGATTGATCAAATGCGCTTCCTGTTGTTTAAATAATGCCAACTTGAATTAATAATAAATTTAGATGGAATTTAATAAAAAAAAATAAAAATGCAAAAAATGTCCGAATAACTTTATGCAAATTGGATTTTTTATATTAGAACATAAATATATTTGGGTTTAGAATTTTCGTTTAATTATTAAATTAAGATTAGACCGTGAATAAGCAAAAAAATGTCATTAATTTTGCTATGAAAATTATATCAATGGGCTGTTTCTAGATTTTACTGGAAATGTAAAATATTTATTCAAATAAATACATTTTTTTTTTTTTTCTGTGTAAGGTTGATTCTTTATACTTTATATTGGCTCAGACAGTCTGATATTTTTCTAAATTGTTAATACAATAAATGCGTATAGCAAAGTGAAGTTTTATGAGGCGGGCTATTCATACAGAAAATTTAATATAATTTTATATGCAATGAACGTCCTCTACACCTTTGAAGGTAGAAGAGGACGGATTATGTATGTATGTGTATAAAATGAAATACCTTTATGTTTTGTCTTAAGCCGAACCTCACGTAATTATAAAATTAATTACAGTTTAAAATAGTATAAAGTATCACGTCGCTGAAAGTAAAATAACGGTGATAAAAAAGCAAGTGTACAATATTCACTAAATTAATCAGATGATGTTTTCCCAAAACACTATGCATTTATTCCGGTATATACTTAAATCATTTCCTAGTAGATATCATATTTTCTAATAAGATCTAGATCTGCTATTTGTACTATAATACTAGAACCAGAAGGTAATTTTAATAAAAGGTTAGTTATATTAGTATTTTTAATGGGTATTTGTGTTAAACCTTTAATTTATTTATATCTTCTTTAAATATTGAATACTACACACGCTAGTCAAAACTGCTTCTTACATCAATATTTAATGTGCACTATAAAATATTATTCATTTGGAAATTAAATTTTTAATAAGTTTAAAAATAGAACTACACTGAAAAACCGATTTATTTGATAATACCAAATTTTGTTTAAATTAACTAAATATTAAGTTAAATATCGGCAAACATATATTTGGTTAATTCAACCAAATTATTTGTTCGTTTAACCCGTTATTTATTTGAAGTAACGAAATATTTTGTTGAATTAATAAATTTTCATAATAAAATTTGTTTGAAATTATTTTGTTGTCTTCGGTCCTGAGCAAATTGGTTTTTCCGTATACAAGAGAAAACAATAACATCGGTATTCCTAAATGTTGTTGCAGCATAAGTTCATCTAAACAAAATATTTTAACAACAATCCAAAATAAAACGCTATTTTGAATTTCAGGCATTGAACCCGAATATGCGAACGTATATACGACAAAAAATAGAACACAACGCAATAGACGACACGCCCGAAGTTGTTGTTATGAATCATAAACTAGAAAAGTTTTTGGTGCGCCTCGCCGAGAGTATAGTAGGGAAAACGTTTATATGCATGACAAGTTAAAAACATAGCGTTCATCACCGAGGCGAGCTTATGTTTATTTAAAATACTGGCTGCAAAAGTCCACAAAGTAAAATCGGCGACGTATTTACGATTCCATTTGAAATTCTAAGTCCACGCGGGGAATCGCCGTCTCTCGGAAGGTGAAGTACTATAATGACAGTTTTATAGTTTGTGTCACATCCGACTATTTAGCGATTTTCCTTTTGTTGCCTCTCGCCTTTGTTTTATTTATTTCTGCATTTTCTGTATATCTGTATATATGTTTACATATGTGACGTGTTTCGTAGGAGTTCTCGTAGAATAGTTTGGTTTGCAGCGTTTGGATTATCAAACACATAAACAGTTTTAAGTATATTTTGATTTAGTAGAAACTTAATAGCGCATAAAACATGTTTTCTTTTTTTTGTGTTATACTTTAGTGATCATTTTACAAGTTATAAAAATGTATGCATTCGAATGGGATCAGTTGGGTTTATTTTAAAGTATTAATAGATTTAGAGTATAAATTGTGATTATATTTTCATATATGTGTAATTCCAGCTTCCATTATTATTTTTTGAAATAAATTTTATTATCCTTAGACGATAGCCGTGTATATATCATTTCTTTTCATTAATTTCAAAATAAAACACTGATGGTAATAGCTATGGGCACAAAGGTATAAGAATTATTGTAATTAAGAGCTTGTGAAGCAGTCAGGTATGAACAGAAATTAATCCAGAGGACGCTTCAACAAATAATTTATTCCAAAACCAAGTATACATATTATCAATATGTTGTTTACTATCGCAACTGCAGATAGGTTGTATACATTCGCCCATTCTCAAAATCATTAGATAGTGTGACCATTATATTTTACATTTAAACAAACGCACTTCTCAATTCATATATTTCGTAATATTATCGTTTTAAAGTTTGGGATATTTTGCCAAGTTTTAACATATTAAATGTGCTCGTTCAGCCAGAACAAATATACTTTATAGGTGAGTTTTTCAGCTTTAAAGTAAGGAATTGTTTCATTACGTTTATATATTGATATAAATATTTCCTAATAGGTATGACCTATGGGTGATCGGTATCATTACGGTTCTGACTTTGTCCTTTCGTTCTATGCGTCAATACTAATGAAATACCAACAAACATCCTTGCTTGTTTATTTAGTTTGAGTATTGAAATTTCAAATTTAGTTGTACGGATGAACAGTTTATCGCAATAGACACAGATTTTTGCAGGGATGGAATATAACCGATAACTTACGGCTTTTTAGGAAGTAGTACCTATGGATTCGTAAAATACTTCTTTTAGAGGTAAATTTTATTTAGCTTCGCTCTAGGAAATGCTTAGTTATGAACTTAGTTGAAAAAAGCTTAGGCAATAAGAAAACTAAACCAGTAAATCATAATGACATCAAGAAAATATATTTTCTAACTTTTTCAAACCATTTAAACATATTTATGTCGGCAGAAGTTTTGCACAATCTTATGATAGAAATTTAATTGTTATACAATTATATCTCAAGTATTAGTGCACTAAATTATTCGATAGAGAAATAGGTTAAAAAAAAATCATCACGACATTAATACTAAAGGAATGCAATAATTTTTGGCAGAAGACTTAGAGTGGTTAAAATGGTTAAAATGGTTAGCATTTTACTAGTTAAATGAAAGCATGTTTCCTTCTAAATGCAAGCAAAATCACGAATTAAAATGTCATTTGGAAACTGCATTCATTTCACTATTTCGTGATTAGGCCAATAGTTAACATTTAGTATTAAAAGCATGTTGAAATACCATTTTCGATTTTCACAGTAAGGTCTTTGGATAATGCGGTTTTAATAATAAGCATCTTCTGACACAAACAATACAGTAACGAGCTTAAGGAGACTGTAATAGTCCCTTAGCCAAACAAAATCCATACAACTAACGTCTTGATAAACGTCTCACTTTTTTAGTCGGGCGTTCTGTAAGAATAGGTAAATTTGACTTCAATATCATTTGTTCATACTTGATCATCTTGGATCCGTTATTAGAAATACCAAATTTCCTAGTGTTGAAGTGGTTCTTTTCGCGTTTTACAATACACCCACAAGAAAACTGCTTGGATACTATAGTCTGGAATTCGAGCTGCAAATGTAGGTAACAAGTCGGCATGAAATTTTTGAAAAGTTACAAAAAAAAAGTTCGAAAATATTTCAACATCATAAGCAAACTATGTCTTCTTTTTATTTTCCACCTAATAAGATGAAAAAAGAACGGTATGGATATCCCTGATCGTTTTTAAGAGGGACGTTTTGGCATGTCGAAAATCGACATCCTTCAGGATAGCCGATTTTATAAACTCTGACCCTCAAACTGAATGTTGTTAATGGAGTAAGAGGATTTGTACTTACCTTTTGCACTCATATTTTTTTTTGCTCTTTGTAAGTTTATAATGACTCATTAATACTTCGGCTAACTCAGCAATTGTTTATTTTGTTATTTCTCTCTCTTTATTATTCTTCATCAACGCGACCAACATATTGCTCGAAACTTTGCTGGTGTAAAGTAAGTAGCAAAAAGAATAAATAATTGTGCAATTAGTAGCAGTTTTTAATCAAGAGCTGTAGATTTGTATTTCGTGTGGTTGGAAAAATACTGTTTCCTAAATTTCAATAATTTATTTGAGGGTTTTGATATTTTAAGAAACCAACCTCGATAGAAGCGAAAAAAGTTGTATTATTTATTTTTAATTTATAAAGTTTTATTTTAATTAGAATTGAAGAAAGATATTAGTTTTTCAAGTGAAAGTAGGTATATCCCACTTAAATAAGTTTTATTGTATCTTTACTTACACTTAAAGTAATAACAGTAATTATGTTTAAACAAAAATTATAATAACGCTTTTCATGTTCGTGAATTATGGGCAATCTTTAACCTTTTCAGACCTGGTGTACATTTTTGTGTACATCAATATCTGCTTTTTATACAATTTTTGGCTTTATGGAGATTGTGCTCGTTTGTACATGACAATAAAAATCAATTCTGAACATTAGTGATGCGTAATAAATTAATTAACGAATTAATGACATAATTAATTAATTAAACATTCTCTCTGACGATATGTTTTTTGTACCCAAAAAAAGTATTAAATTTGTATGTTTTCATGGTGAATGCTCAACACGGCAAATATAGCTAATTACAGATATAAACTCACCTTCTTCCAGTAAAATGTGCCGTGCTAGATATTGCATTAACCTTAGATGATTAAATAGCTTATTTGATTCAATTTTCATCTATTTGGCACAGCAGCCTGAGGCTTTTCATAAAATGTCATTCTGTGTCGGTATTATTTTTGTGTTTTTACATATCCCAAGACCTTTGCCAATACGGTATTCACCTACTAATCTACTGATTATTTATTGTTAATATATAAGTCGTTTTTTTTTTATTATTATTTTGTAATTGGCGACTGCTCTTCTATAACAGATCATAAAATTACAAGCCAAATTTGTAATATATATTATATAAATATATTTTCATTTATAGAATTCAACACAATACATTCAAGTTTTGTTTATTTATTAACCTTGTGTCTGTTTTTTTTGCCGTTCGATCACTTGCAGCAGTAAAAATCGTGATCGTATTTTATAACTTATTAATGCTTTAATGAATACAAACAATGATAGAATAATTATATTGATTATAACTAGTATTTAAACAGAACCCAGATGTATTTTAATATATGTAAATACCTCTTACATTAAAATTTAACGTATACATCTGAAAGTATCTGAATGGTAATTTATAAATTTAAATGAATCACTCGGGTAGTAAAAAATCCGTACAGCATGAATTAATACTTCTTAAAATACACTTTGTATAATTTAAAACGATACTACCAATACTTCCCAAACAATAACACAGCACGATCAAGTTATCTTCGTAAATAAAAACACGGCCGGTACCGTCCTTTGTTTCAATGTCTTGTGTGTATTTGTGGATGTTGGTATGTGTGTATACAGAGAATATATACGTTGTGCCTACACACGCACTTATACACTTATATGAACGGCGAATATGCACCGGGAAACGAAACACGATCAAAAAAGCGCGATCTTAATTTATTTAAAACGATACATATTGCGGTCCGAAACATATTCATTAATATATTTTATGCAATACTCATGCATACATAATACTACGGGGGGAATATTCTATGTCGGCACAGCACAGTGTTTGTGTTCAAATAGACTTGTCATAATAGGTTATGTGCCGGTCGGGTTATACGTTACGGGTTATCTTACGGAGTTACAAGTGGGATATTTGCATGTGGAAAGTTCACAGGTTAGATTCAATCGCGAATGCGGTCCTTATATTTACTTTGTCTTTGTCTTTGTCTCACCTCGTAAAAAGCGGCGCACGGAAACCTTTATTGAACCGTTACGTAAAACATATCCCTTTAAAATGAAAAATTTCCTAGCCACCTACGAAAAAAAAAATAGGCGTTAAGAAACTTTTTTCCTACGGAGAAACTTTCACCCGAACAATTGAATTTTAAGAGGAAAGAAGGTAACGTTATAAAAAATAGAAAGCGTATTTTTACAAACCTTCTAGTCCCTTTTTTTAGGAAGTTTAAAAAGGTACCATCAAACTGATGCCTGTTAAATTGTAAATTAGAAAGTTATGATGTCTAGCTATCCGCAATACGTTTTTTTTTAGGCTCTACTTTACCAGTTTCGCATTTTCAGTCGGTGTGACTACAGTATATTGCGATCAGGATGTATTTTGTGTCATTTTGTGCCTCATAATGTGTAATATTTTTGGAATAAAGATATAACGGAAGGTATGTATTTTCTTTGTCGTGTTTACTTCTGAAACCATTATTTCAAATTAATCAATGTGTTCCGTAATCGTAACGGTATGAAGAATTTTATGTATCTTTAAAGATCCTGTAAATTACGACGCTGTTAAAATAAAGTTAATCTATAAGTCAACACTTTACTGCCAGGTACAAATGGCCACCGATTTCGTGCATCTTATCGTTTGGCATTCCGATGGTAGAATATTAAAGACGGATCACGAAGAATGGAAGTTTATATCTGAAAGTTTCATGTCTCCTTCTTCTTTTTTCTCGCTGAATAACCATCTGATTATATTTAGGACTGTAGTGAAGAACCTTATGCGTATTATGATTGGGATTTATTGGAAAATTGCTTTATAAGCTTAACTGACGTCCGAAGAGGTCCATACTTATCGAAATTACTCAATATCATATAATGACTGGCCAAAAATTAGATTATTAAACTTTATTGCATTAAATTTACGTTTAGGTAATAGTAAAAACACGTGGCTTAAATTAAATAATTTTATTCTATAAAATCAAAAAAAATGTTAACCTTATTATTACACTAAAATTGTTCAAGCAAACCAAATTTCCCGTCATGGTGTTACATTATACAAGGTGTAACAAATATAAAGGTAAACAAGATAATATGCAATAACTGTAATTATATACGATCGAAAAATCTAAATGCAAAGGGAGTATATCAACAACTATTAACCAGAAAAAAAATTGTAAGTGCCGTGACCTAGCGGCGGGCCTGCGTCCGACGTAAACCTTTTTTGCAACTATTAATTCGCATATTTGGAGTAACTCTAGCGTCTTATCAAGATATTGAAAGCAATGCTCCCTTTTTTAGAATGCTTTTGAGAAATAAGAAATGTTTCTTTTATAATCATAAGAACTAGGAAACTGATTTATTCACATTAAGGTTCGACGAATTCGTAAACATCGGCATATTATTAGAATAGTTTTAGTGGTAGAAGACAATGAATTCAGTGCATTCATGCATAATATTCACTACGTTTAGCAGGTGTTTAACGGCTCCTTACCTCAGATCCAAACTAAATGACTTTTGGGTCTAATTTTTTTCTTTTTTTATGTCGTAGTGTCAACGCCTAAGGAAGCTTTCATCATACTTACTATGCTACCATATGACTTACATTATCAACATAATCGAAATTATTTTCTAAGACAAAATATTTTTCTCTTTCTACACTAGTGTTTTGAAGGACATATGAGTGCACTTTATACGGAAATAAGATTTTATGGACTAAAATTCACTTATTAAAAGAAGCAATTTAAGTAGTAACAAAATCGATTAGCAATTGTTCAAGCAAGTTACTTCTAATGTTGAATTTTTTGGTAGAGTATCGTTTTCAATATTGCAGATTTTTAATAAAGACATCAGCTATCCCAGACAACTTGTGATATTCTCCATATATGGATAAAAGAGTAATTACATGTGATCTGGTTTTATAATCACTTGTAACAACTAACGAAAAAATGCATGACTAATCATTTAATTACTTAATTATTACTACGGCTACTACTTAACATAACCTAAAACATAAACTCATAAAGAATATGGGAAATGAGAACAGTGCTATAAGGATAATATAATTACATTCACCAACTTAGCAATGAGTCAATTACAAAAGTGCTATTGCCAACAGCATTAAGTACAATTGAAGGATTAATTTTCTTTTAATTTTAATTGGACAAAATATTTTCAATATATCTGCACTAATCAAGGTAACGAGCTATCGTTCAAAGTTTCAGGTACAAATACCTAAACTAAAATAACATAACATTTTATTGGAACAGTCACCAGCATGAAGGTCAATTGACGTCGACTTAATTTACAACAATTCGGTATCCAAAACACTGTTTATTATAGCAAACAAGTGATATAAAATATAAGTAATGTTTATTGGTCCGCGTCTATTTAATTCAATTAACGCTAATTATCCTCTAAGATTAATCATACATTAATCATTACTTTACAATTATTAACTTGATATGACTTAATTGCAGAAAATACCAGATCCATATAACCCTTGAAATGTTATTAGCATTTTTTTCCGCGGAATCAAAACTCGACGATGAAATATTATCATTTCGCATTAGCGATCATTTAATGCGCTGTGCAGATAAATGATTTAATGCCTAATATTTCTGTATCTCTAATAGTAGTAGTGTAGTTGTTCTATGCGCACCAGACGCAAACATAAATATTCATTAATAGCTGGAACGTTTAAGCCAAAGTGTATTAATTAAAAACGCATGCAATAATTCAGAGTAGACTTAGTTAATTACACGTTGGTGTATTTGCGTCTTTGTATTCGAGTCCTTGCTGCGATGAAGAGCTTTAGTGCAGGGTCAAGAGTTATTTCATATGTTGCTTGACTTAAAATCTATGTATATGTGTACTGAAAATGTTTGGATCGGTTTATCATATGAGGTTGGATTGCTCGCAAATTACGCGCGTATTCAGTATTGTTTGATATCATAGGAAATCTAATTTATAACAGCACATTGTTTGTAGGTAGATATCATTTGCAAATCTTATAATCATACTCGTACCATGTAATTATAAAATTTGCATTCATAAAAAAAAACCGCTTATTAACACTTAATATCACTATATCTCTACATCTTTCCCACATTACACCAATGCTGCATGTAAATCTATTGTGATATTTGAGATAGCCTAATTAAATTACATTATCCGCCCTAAAGCATCGACTACCGTTTGTTGTAAATAAACTGGAAAAGCTACACGATCCTTTTCTGGGCTTCGCCCATAAATAAACACAGTTTGCATTTGCGTTACGTAAAATATCATTGATTTATTTGCCAACCTTACAATTAGCACATAATGGTAACGCAAGCTCTTTTTTTTAACACCCGTGATTTGAATTATTGCCTATCAGCTTATATTGTTGGAACAGCGTTAATACACCGTTATCGCGATGTAGATGTGTCAAAATGTTTGGGCATTTTTTTATGGAAGTTTGCCAAATACTTCAGTGCTGTTTATAAATAAACGTTTGATGTAACAAGATAAAGATAATATATTCATTGGATGGTAATATTTTCACGGAATTTAAGCGAGGATAAATGGAATACAAGGTTGAAATTGAATAGCTAATTTATTAAATGCTCTAACGTGAATTTTACTTCCTTAAACAAACTGGAAAGATGATTTAAGAGAAGAAAATAATTTGAACTAAACTAAATCGTTATGTCACAGCAACGGCATGCTTTAATCAAAATATTTCATAGCACAGTATTTCTAATATCAGATTTTTAGGAACTTGGATATTAAATTGTCTTTAGGTGTTAGCTATAATCAAGAAAAAAAACTTATGCCTAAAACTGCTACACCAACAATAAGTATAAGCGTAAAGAAGACTTTTCAATAATAGCTAAAATATTAGATAAAAAAAGAAAAGTTTTATTAACTACTGCTAATTTATCATTACCTACTGTCCTCTCGGTATTATTAATAGGTGTAAAAAGCAGCAACAGAAAAATAATCAAAGTGAAAAATACAGAAATTCTTATAAATTCAAAAAAAAATTATTATCTGAAAGGTGACAGTCTTCAGTTAACTATTACGAGCACATGTAATAAAGAAAATCGAGTTACAAACAGTAATAGAAAAAGCAAAGCGAAATATAAGTAAAATTACTGTATAATAAAATATATGAAAGGAAGTGAAATTAAGAACCAATCAGAAAGAACTGTTTCAGTGTTACTTAAAGATTAACATTGCACCTGAAAAACATTCTAATTACTTGATCTCAAATAATGATTATATGCTAAAACAGATGTATATATTTTTTTTAATTTTCGTACGATATACCACAGACACGAAATAAACAAAGTAGCAGCAGATATATGCATAATTTCTTGAGTTTTTTAGTTGGCCAATGTACTTTATGCGAGGGGTTATTGGATTCTAAAAACCTAGTTTCATACACAAAAAAAAGCTAGAAAATAGCATATTCTATTATGTATTTATATCTTTTTGAAGTATGCACTCTTAACGTACTAGCTCTACTGTAAACGTTTGTGTTGCTGGGGTTGTACCTAATTCAAAATATTTCAACATTAAACAAATATCAAATGCACCTGCTGTCTCAACAGCTATTGAATAGAAACTGTAGACATTAATGTACTACAGAACGTCAATAAACCACTAAAATCGATCGACCCATAACATCGTTTTTAGATGTATGTCCTGTAATTTAAAAGATTCATTGAAATATTTTGCAGGCACATAAGCGTGTCATTAAAATAAGTGTCCGACTCTCCGAACCAGCGTAATAAGTAATTAGGTTGGAAAACTTGCATTCGATTGTAATTGGTAAAATATGATAAACTGTATTTTTCATATTTATTTTGTGGGTATTTCAATCTTTATTACACGATAGAATCCAGGTTTGATTTTCAACACAGGTGTTTATTATAGTTCATTGAATCATACTTCGTAAAAAGAAATGTTACATGATATACTGTATTTGGATGTTTTTTCCGTGGCAATTTTATTCTTTGTTATATTAGTGGTATATAAAACTAAATTCCTATTCAAGTATTTTTGTATAGCTTCTGTTGCTTTCAAAAGTAGCCATAAATACCGCCATTGACATCTTACTGGGATCCAAAATATTTTAATGTTTGGTTTTTAATAAAGTTTAAATCATGTACTTTCTCTCCATATACCTTCTGTAGTCTGCAGATACGACAAGTTTATTTTGAAATATTCAAAAAAATCGTCTAATACTTATTAGGTATTTTCGTGGTTAAGAAATAAATAAATTAAAAGGGAATAACAAAATCGCGTTAGCAAACGATTTTTTTAACGCAATAAACAGATGGGGAGTGCTACTACATACGCATATATCTACATACAGGAAAAAAGTTTGAACAGTGTTACAGTTTTTTTTTCACTTTTTCACTCTCCACACTATACATTTAAAAAAAAAATCTGGAACAAGTATGGGCGATAAACTAGCTTGTTTAAATCTTAATATAGATATTATTTAAATACAGACAAAAACGCAGCACCTATTGATATGATATAAAATGATAATCATGACATTTGTAATACTATTCCTAATAGTTATGCCTATATGGGTACAGTGTTACAATACTGAAGTGAAATACCTTGACACGAATTAGGAAAGGTTACAGGTATATGATAAACAACGGTGATGTTATAAATAGGCCAAAGTTGTGAACAAAATGGTGTTTACTTAATAAAAATTATGAAGTAAATACTGAAAAAGGCAAAAAAAAATTCAAGAAAATTTTTGTAACACGAAATAAAAACATCAAATGTCTATTTCCCCGTCTGAAAGAGATATGTAAAATAAACGTGATCCTGTCACAATACGTGGGATGTAACAAAATATTATACATATTGATAAAGTGTAACACTACTATCCACAGGAAAATTTTATGCTCAGTTAGTTATGTTATGAGCATTAATTTAAAGAAAGCACTTGTTCAAAACTTCCATTGAAATAAATAGTATGAATAAATAAAATAATAATGAAACAGTACCTACATTAAGTAGGTAATGAATTCATGAATTTCGTATTACACAAAATGTAACCTTTCAGTTCTGACAACATAGAATACTAGCAGCCACATATGACGCCTTTAGCACAACTAAATTCACATAGTGTTATGTGTACAACTTGAAACTTGCAAAATTAGAACAAAATTAGAATTTGATATCTGAGTTAAAGCTCGTTATTACAAATTAAATTTAATTGTCCGATTCAAGGAGAGTTGAATGTGCGTTGAAGTTTTAGTTCATACATCCCAATGAAAATTGATTAACCGTTTCAGTTTCAAAACTGTGTGGAACGAGAAGCTGCACACAGAGCAGCAGCTTCCTAGAAGGAGAACTAAAAGCAATGTTATTTAATATTAGCAAAAAATGTAAAAGAAGGTATTTTTTTTCTTTGCAAACCGTGTTCTGCACGAAAAAAAAAAACAATTGGATAACGTCAACTAAATTTGCGATTATTCAATAAAATTATTCGTTCACATGGTGGCAAACATTTTTTTTTCTCAGAACACAAAATAATTTTGTTGGAATAATTTAATTATCATAATTAAAATTTTATTCAAATTAACCAAATTCTATGAGCTATTTAAATATATATTGTAAAATGCTGTATTTATTTTCATTTTAATGTGTTATAAATTATTTATTTTATTCGACAGAGGAATGTTTTTTGATATTATTTGAATCGACTAATAATTTAGTAACTATAACCAACTGTGTGTTAAATATTCGGCTAGAGACAACAAAATCCTTTTTTTTCATGCCATTTATACATAGTTCTAATCATCTTGACTTTCTTGTATAAAACCAGCAATGGTTTTTTAACTAAAACAATTACCCAAGATATATTTTGCATTTTTATTTTTATATTTATCCAGTCGGTAGTATGCTCAAAATCGCATGCTTATGGTACAACTGCAAAACGTCACATTCTCAGACCACTCAAGACTTTTTTCGCTCAATATTCTTTATTTAATGGACTTTCCTATAAAAGAAACACAGACCAGTTGAAGCGAACAGTCAACTGAAAAGTTCCCACGTTTCAAGACAACTCTCAACTTTAAGGCACATACATAACTGCACTTGAACAGATGATTCTTAACTTGAACGATAAAGTTTGACCGAGTCTACTGCACTAAAAAGTTGATCAACTGAAATGAAACAACACTTTAGACTTCATTCAAGTTTTGTTGGTCATTTATTTCGTGAGAATACGCCTTTTGTAGCCGTAGTTAAGTATCAATTAGAAATTGGCAGTTATTAATATTTCGGGTCTTGAAACTCGCGATAGCATTATTCTTTTACTACCAAATAAACAACACCGGGATGTAGTGTGTCAATTTGCTGGCAAATATAGACAATCCGGTTGCATAGACCACCGCGGAAATATACCCACATACGTATTGAAATACCCGTGCAAAACACGCGGACGCCCGCACCCGACGGAGAGGTGCAAAGCGGGTATAAAATTACCCATAAAACTCATCGAAATGAAGTGCAAAGTGGCTCATATTACTGGAACGTAATGGCCGTCGCTTGGCGCACGAGAGCCGGGCCGGGACCGGTTGGGGTCCCGTCGAGACCGCCTCGCACTGTCGGACTAGCGCATGACGAGCGCCGCAAAAATCATGGCCGACTGTCCGTACAACAAGCCTCTTCCATCGTCCGACGTTTTCTTTCGGAGCCGTGGCGCGCGTGTGTGCGCACCCATAACCGTTTGTTTTATTATTATGCGTTCGTAAACGTTTTGTTTATGCGTCTTTTTTTTTTCGGCACGCGCGTTTTGTTTTTATCTCTCCCGGTGCCTTAATTGAGTTCTCGAAACTGCTTCGAGATGTGAATGTTTTGATGGAAATACCGACCGGTTGGACAGTTATGTAAATTAAGTTATTTGTAATTTGTGTTTAAGCTACATAAGTATACGCAGTTACATGTGGGAATTATCCTCTTCGAATTACTGGAAGTATACGGATCTGGAGAGCTTACTTTTTCTCTTAATTACGCTCCGATTAATATATTCAAGTGCGTCTGTGGTTGTGAACGCATGTATGGTATGCATATATGAAGATTACTGGCCATAAGTTTGTAGACACATGAGCATGTTGTATGTAGGCGGAGAGTTATTCCCGAATGCATCCAGTGAAATGTATTTCGTCTTGAGTAAACCTTACAGCATAACATGTTAGTGGTGAAGTAAATATTAAGATGTATTTATTATTTACGACAACAGTTATTTGAAAATATATGATTTGGCTACTTTCATCGAATTTTTTTAAAGACTGAACGTTTTGTCAACTTTATTTATTATTTATTACACGGCACCTGTACCTTACCTGTAATAATTAAGGGCATCTTTAAATGCACAAAATATCTTACTATACAAACGAAAAATAATGTATCCACAAATTTTGTCATGAACGCCATAAATAAAATAAATTCGCTCTGTGTAGCTACAAAGTCTAACATTTTCCATTTGCTTCCAATTTATCGAAATCTAATCTGTAGAGTACCAAAGCTGCCTGAATGTTTACCCTTCAATTACTCTTTATAAATATAATTTTATTGCTTACAGCTTCTTTATTTACGTCTACGACAAAAACCGTTCCCATTGAACTGAAATTTAGTTCCATACAAACTATACAAAATTATTTTATTGCTGGTCAATATTTTAGGCATTTGTAGATTTCCAGAAGCACAGAGGTTTCTTCTAATCTAAAGAATCAATCTTATTAAAAATATTTAACTTAAGTTTTATTTAAGTTTAAATTTGTTATTAAGCAATTTTACACTTGAAAAGATTAATATTTTACCTTATTCTCATCGTGATCATGATTAACACATTGTGGAGTAATATTACATATAAATATGTTACTAGTCCCCGCAAATTAATTTATTCCGTCCGAGAAGGCAAAAATCAACGCCTTTGTTTTGGTTGATAGAAAGCTTCCAACAGAAAAACAACGGTTGTTGAGAACTACAACACTGAAAATGTAAGGAATCTCACTGGTAGTGTTTTATCTTATTTTGTTAAATCTGATTGGTGGAAATCTATATTTTTTTGTGGATATATACATTTAAAAATGTGTTAAAGTTAACACTAAGAAAGGATAAATATGATATATATAATACTGTTTTCTACACATTTAGTTAGTAGTTGATAAATTTACACCTCCACAAATTCATTTCGTCATCCGAATGGTCGCCAGAGTCTCTTGATGACCGAATGTGTCAATTTTAACTGAGTTTTTTCTTTTTTCTCTGAATAGGTAAATCTTTATAAATTTAATATTCCACTTTTATAGCTTACAACTTCTTTACACCTACGAAAATAAAAGCGTTTTCAGGAAACTTGTAGGAAATTAATTCCATACAAAAGTATATAACATTTATGTAATTAAGGAATACAATAAAGATTTTGTTGTAACTTTTTTATTTTACGTTTGCAATAAAAGCTTTTTCTATGGAATTGTAAAAAAAATGATTTTCCACAAAGAATGTCCTCTATCCCTAAACTTTCGATATATAAGGGAAAACCTTTTCCAGATGGCACCTAAAGGGAAGGGAATAGCAGAGGAAACACGATTTTAGGCTTAGCCCAACCTGCATTGCAGCAAACTTAAGTGAACTTCTTCCCAAATTCACGGGTTACTGCTTCAAATGTAATATTTTCTGGACCATTTTAAATTCAAGGAAATTACCTAATCAATTTAAGCTATTCACCAATTCGCAGAGTGTACATATACCGACTAGCCTTTCCACTGGAATGGTTGTATCTTAGCACGTGTTCCGAATTTCGCGTGTAAATTAGTGATAAAAATAAGAATGCCAAGCGAAATTTGAAATGTTTAAAGGCGAATGAGAAATTAAAATTCATTGCGGAGGCAGGAGGAGGTCAAATGGTATTTTCGAACATCGCGAAACCCATTAACAAAATGTTACTATTCTGTAAATTTTATGCTACATAAATGAAAGTGACCATGTTATTAACAGTAAAGAAAGAAGGTTTACAACTTGTGTCAACAATGATACCAATGAAGCAGTACCTAAATGGGTCGCAAATACAGATGATAAACATCTTCCTGCTTCAAAAATCGTAAATACCAGAGATCTACGTTCCTAAGTTTTCGGCTTTAACCATACTCCCACTATAGCTACTACCGTTTCTGGTAACGCATTTACTGGAATTAGTTTTACTATGTATATACTTAGATAAACACATGCGATCTCGCTGCCGATAATTCTGCGTTATGCCTAAGAGGTTGCCAAATCGTTGCATTGCAGATGCAGTGTGACCTAATACGAGTAGGAAGCATACGTTAGCAACTATGCCTGTGGATTCAAGTATCTCCCATCCCAGATTAGCTTAGTGCGATAGTGTATGTCATTTACTTATTCTTGCAATGAGTGCGTGTAGAATCTACCTTCTTGAACTGTTATGACCGAAGGATTTTTTTTAAACAATAAAACTTAGACAGTAATAATCAATGATATAGGTGCATGCTAAACGATTGTTTTTGGTACGGCATCAAAGATATTGATGTCGAGGACATGTAATTCCAACAAGAGCAAATTGCCACAGATCACGAGCAGCGAGAGTTTTTTTGTGTGAAGAGTTTACATTACTTCGCGTAGCGATGATGTTAGCTAGCCATCAAGATCATGATATTTAACACCATTAGGTTTTTTTTTGGATTTTTTTAAAAACCGAGTCTATGCCAATAAATTTGCAACATCGGACCATCTAAAAAATAACATTCGCCGTGTTATAGCTAAAACACCTCCCAAAACTTCATCAAAAATCACCTAGAGAGAACAAACAGCATTTTCCATAATCAATTAATAAAACCAAGTATAATAATAATAACTCAGCGCTACAGGCCTTGTAGGCCCTTGGCTTATTAGGGTGTTGGAAACACCGAGCCGCTGAGAAATGTTGTCCGAATGGCCACTCAACCAACAACCGGTACGGTATATTGCTGCTTGACCCGCAAGAATGGCAATGTTGCATTTTTCCTTCTCAGCCGTACTGCCGGCTTAAAGTCAAGTATACAATTAATAATAAAAAAATTAAAGTGATGTTGCATTTTCTATGTTTTTTATTTCTCAAATAAAAGAAAGTTGATATTAGATCACCTTTTAGAGAATTCAAACTACTAACAGTTTTATTATTCAAATGCAAAGCAAATGTTGTTCATTCCATTGATATTTTATATATATGCTACACATTACCATTAACTTCACATCCAATCCTTTATTTATATTTATAACGTATGTAATTTTATATTTAATGGCTGTTCTCTGTAGTTTATTGTTATTTTTGATAAATGACAATATCAAAATTTGTTTTTCGGATTAACGTTATTAGAACGTGAAGATGGCCAGTTTCGGCTGAAACATGTAACATTTTATAGATTTTAATAAATAAAAATGGAATGAACAGTATTTGTTTTGAATTTGAATATATTTATCCATTCAAGTAGAAAACATCCAACATTTTTTATAATTATTAAACTACTCGTTATCCAAATAAGGTATTTTGATAATTATATTTGACTTTCTATAGTGCTCTTATTGTTAGACGTAAACCAAGTAAGGCAACAATATTAATAGATGCTTTAATATATTTTTTGTATGTTGGCTGGTGGAGCACGTGTTAATTTTGTACCATATTTATATGTTTAGTAAATTTGTACAATACAGTAATGTAAATATTAATTTAATCAAAATTCTTTTAGTTTACTATGCTATACCCTTTGTCTCAAGTTGTAATTTGTATATGTAGCAACTGTATTTGGTGAAAGAACCATGGCTGCCCCCAAAGCGCAACATAGAAAAAAAAACATCATTAAATTATTAAGTTATATTTTGGGCTAACGTGGGAGACGTTTAGGATCGTCAAAAACCCACAGATAACCATACTACGAAATTCTTTTTTGTTTTTCTTCTTAACAGTGACTTATTCCAAAATTATAAACATTACAAGGTCAAAACTTTCTGGAGTTTAATATTATATATAAAGCAACTTCAGAAAAAAAGATTCTTCTCCAATTCTATGCAAATACCGATTTCACTAGCTTTTCCGGCTACAGTCTTTGTTTGTATTATACGGACGCTGTTATAAGAGCATAAAATCAGCTTATTTGGATTGCGTATATAAAAACACAAACAACAAATTGAATTTATGGAACTTTTCCATGTATTATGTACTACAAAGCGGTTATTAATCTCAGTAGAAAATTTGTGATCCAGAATGGGGAAATATTTCCATTTGTTAACAATAGTCCAGCGCACTTGCAAAAGAAAAAACAGGATATATTGTAATCAAAAAACTTCAGCAAATTGCAAAAAATATCTAAGCCAATATTACAGAATACGAATTACTGTGAACGTTTTGAGTCACTTAAAGGAGGCGCTTTGTAGAACAGGTCACTATCATGGTAATTAATGACTAGCAAATAAAAACAGAAGTATTCAGATGTATATAGAATGTAATAGAGAAAAAAGGGATGGAATTTGGATTACTATATAGTTTTCTAGTATTTCGCTGAATTATCAGAACCAACTTTCAATTATAAACTTTTTGTCTTAAAAAGGTTTATCAACAACTTTACGTTACTTTTCGGCCTTTTTCCAGACAGAGAAGAAATGTGTACTGGAATCTGCTCCTCCTTAAAGATATACACACAGAAAATTTTCTTTGCACTATCTTTAATATAAATGTTTGTATTTTGATATTATTATATTATTATATATAATGAAAGGAGAAAAGTCATTCAATTTATATAGATATAATAGTTGAATACAAATCTTACAGAATAAATAATTAGTACGACAATTACACTGAAGTGGAAAAAAAAAGAAAGTTTGTATTCACATTAATACGTGAAATAAAATATTTGTATATTGCCTCCCAGCGAATAAAAAATGAAACAGTAGTATAAAAAGTATAAAATAGTTACGGAAACGTTTCTTTAAATACTCAATGAATGCGATTTCCTCATTGACATACACAACATCATCACATCAACCACCAGATGCACATATTTTTCTCGTATCCCGAACAAAATGTGCTAAATCGTTGTTGCATATCTCCAGCAATTAACAATATTATTTACATACGAAGGAGAGCAGCGAAAGTTATCAGCAAACGGAGATGCAATTTACAAGTCAGTAATACAAGCGGAACGTTATTGTTCTAGATGAAAAGCATAATTTACGTAAACGCGTGCTTAAACGATTGTGGATAAGGCCTATCTACAATACACTTGTTGTTGCCGTCAAATCGATCATAACCTGCAAAAAATTCCCGCGCTCTGAAATATACCTTGACGTTTTAAACGCATGCAAATATTTAATTGAGTTAATGAGGTAGATTAACGAAACGAGCGCTTCGTATTTAATATATTTTGAAAGCGTGTAGGGTAGCAAAGTACAAGGATAAAAGAAGAAGAGTATAATTAAACTGATACGTAAGAAATATCGCGGCCCGGAGCGAAACAACTAACATAGGAATGAATGGCGAGATATACGTGAATATACATATGCTTACGGTAGAGAGATGCTTATAATGTGTGCAGAAGGTATTTTTAAAACGCTTTTCCAAATTAAAATGCAGCGGACAAACATGCCTCAACCTACATACATGCAACGTGTCAGATTGCCAGAGCTATAAACTACGGCGCAACAAATATAAATCAACAAACGAGTTAATCACTTTGTGAAGAAAATAATTACAAGGTCAACCTGGCTGCGGTAACTGTGAGGTCACGATGTTAGTTGTTTTTATCCTAGCCGTGTGCTGTTTTCATTTTCTCTTTGCCCTCGCTCGGCCCTTCTCAGTCTGTTCTTGTATAACTTTTTTTTCCCGTCCCAAGAAGGTGTTAATGCAAAAGAAGAAACGTTTATATCATGCATATAATCTCAAAGGTGTCTTCAATATTATTTATTGGGATGTTTAGATTAATCGCAGTAGATTGCATGTAGTAAAAGTACATTTGAAGTGCGTAATATATAAAAGCATACCTCCGTTAGTATCTGTCAAAAAATAACTTATTAATTGATCCTTAAGGAGACAAAAAATATTTTTAGAATTCTTTGTCATAAATGGTGTTTCTGAAGTCTCAAACATAAAATCAGTTGAAAGCAAGGTTATTGAGCGAAAAATGTTCCTTGTCAGATTAAAATAATGTTAAAAACGGATGACAAAAATAAGCACTGATTTAGTCTGACTTCCATGTCGACGTACACATATTCAGTAATTCACATTCCTAAAAAGCATAGTACGTTAAAGAATGTGTTTTGAGATGTTAAACTGCCTGTTTCTTGTTTTTTGACAATTGTTTTACTGCTCAACTCATATATTAGTCTCAACACGAGAAAACAGCTTTCTGGGTAAGAAAATTTAAAGATCTGCGCACCCTTATAAGAAAAAAAATATTTAAAATTATGTATTTTCATATTTAAGATGTTGAATATAACAGGATATAATTTACACTAGTTTAACTTCCAAAAAAAAAAATTATACTTTTATCTTAATTATATAATATTTGATTTGTTTTAGCTTACTTTTCATCACAGAATTATGTTCATGTTTTGTGTTTTGAAATGTTAAACACTCCAACGTCTGTTTCTGCAATTACTTTATACTTAAAGATATAAATCAACGTCAAAATTAAAAATAGCTTTGTAAATATCAACGTACTCAGAACGGTTTTAAATAAATCAAGGGAAACAGGGCGATGAAAAATAGGAATGTAGAATGATAAAAATTACATTGGCTGCAGTTTCATATAAATAACCAGAAATTTATTTTTGGATTCTATATATTCTACGTTTGTAAATTACAACTTGGATTTATTAGATGCTTTGGTTCAATATACTCCTGAAACCGGACACTAAATATTTGTTATTGCTTATCGCTTTTCTCTGAAAATTAATAGTGAAATTCATACAACGTCCCAGTTCATAAATATTGGTTAATTATCAGGAATGATGTTTTATTTAATACCACCGCCAGGAAATGGTGTAACTTTCAACTGATAACTTAGTAAAACAGATACGGGATAATCATTCAAAAAAGGTTTGTTTATCACCATTTACAATAATCCATCATCAATTAATCGCAGTATTAATTGATATTCTATTAATAGTCGAATTTTTCTACAGCATTGTTTCTAGTTTATGAACGTTCGCTGCCGTGCGGTGGACAGTTATCGTTTTACCCTTCGGAACGAAGCAAGAATCGTAGTAAATACACATTGTTTACAGAAAATTACTCCCAATCTGTCAGTTTAGGATTTATCAAATACCCGGTGGTCTGTAAATTTATGTTATCAGAGGTTCAAAAGTTTATGCGGAGTCAACCAGAAACAACGGAGACCCGATTGTATAATAGGCAGAACAGCACCGATTGACTGATGACGTTTAATTTCCCTAACGGCAACAATATCAATCTTTTGTTTTTTAAATTATCCTGGCTGTTATTCAACCGATGATTGCAATGGATTTTCTATTTGAAAGGTAACAAATTTATTAAACCTTTATACTTGGGGCGTCCTGAAGGAAATGGATTTTTAAGCGAAGCAGCAGATTTCCTAAATAATATTATTTGGAATTTACTCTACTATTCTTTTGTTTACATTACATCTGATTTACTGAGTGGAAGTAGATGTTAGCAGTATGTGTGTGGATTAGGAAGGAATATTTTGCCCAAGATTTTGAAGTTGAAGTATATGATTACGTATCTATAAGTACATGTATTCAAACAGAAAGGAAATACCAGAATTCCAAAATTATAAAACAAACAGATAAGTGACAAACAAGGATCTAATTATACTTGTTTGCCATATTTTATAACAAATTAGTTTAACTTGATAACAAATAAATAAGTCCAAAAATATATTTCTTTGTTTTTGGTCTATTTGGGAAATGCAGTTTTCTTTCTTTGCTATTTTATTTATTTTATATATAACTATTTTATTTAAGGAATAAAATTGGATATATGGGTAACTCAAAATTTAGACCACAATTATAATTATGACAAGAAAAAAAAAGGAAGTTCATATCACATTAATAAATAAAAAAAAAATGCAAGGGGATTTTGAAAGATTGGTACGTGAAAATGTTTTCAGCCTAGGCAATAAAAAGTTGTAGCTGATAAACAACCAAAAAAGGAAACTATGCATTTTTTGTCGTTTTATTTCATATATTTCAAATATACCCAAACAACCATAAAAAAATATATAATAATGAGTAAAAGGTCAAGGAGAAAGAATAACAGAAAAACAAATATTACTATAGAAACGTCGATAATTATTATACAATAATTGCCATTATGGCTTACTTTCGAGCATTTCCAACGGCATCATTGAGACAATCTTAGGAATCAGGAATCTCAAAGGATTCAATACACATACTTTTAAAGTATAACAAAATGAAACCGCATTCGTTCCACTTGGTTTAAAATTCGAAAAAAACAAGACCATTGGAAGGAAGAACAGTTTTGTGAATTTATTTCAACGAGGCACCACGGTGATAATAGCTTTTTAAAACATATTATATGGACGAGTAAGTTAAATTTTCAAAGAATGGACTCTGTAATCGCCAGAATTCTTATTACTGGAATGACATAAATCTATATGTCTGCAAGGAACAAAATTTTCAAAGAAATTGGCATTTTAATGTTTACGCGGCAGAAATAAATGATAGAGTGGTGGCTTTCTCAAGACTATTTAAACGGTAAAGCAGTCTTTTTATCTGTAATACTATAAACTGATTAAATTTTCTTGTAGCTGCTAGGTATTTGTACATTTTAGAAACTTTATAAAATGAATATTTACAAAAGTTACGTTTGACGGAATATAATATTTTTTTTATAAC